>APFE031191851.1:0-11180 GCA_000404065.3 Pinus taeda
AGGGGGAGAGAGAGAGATAGAGGTAGGGGAGGAGAGGGCAATGCAAGGGGAGAGGAAGAGGGGGAGAGGGCGAGAGAGTGGGGGAGGTAGATGAAGTGTGGGAGGGGAGAGAGCGGGAGAGGAGGAGGGGGAGAGGAAGAGAAGGAGAGAGAGAGATTGAGTGGGAACGAGAGATGAGAATGAGAGTGGAAGAGAGCATAGGAGGCAGAGGGAACGACAGAGACAAAGAGGGAGAGAGGCAAAGG
Organism: Pinus taeda; assembly: GCA_000404065.3. Lineage (NCBI taxonomy): Eukaryota > Viridiplantae > Streptophyta > Pinopsida > Pinales > Pinaceae > Pinus > Pinus taeda. The sequence continues at coordinate 246 of APFE031191851.1, forward strand.
GAGAGAGTGGAAGGGCGAGGGGGAGGGAGAGGATGAGATAGGGGGGGGAAGAGAGAGATTGAGAGAAAGAGGGGGAGAGAAGGGGGTAGAGGGATAGGAATAGGGGGAGAGAGGGGAAGGGTGAGAGAGAGAGGGGGACAGGAGGGGGATGGGGGAGAGCAAGAGTGAAGAAACGGGGAGGGGGGGAGAGAGCGTGAGAGAGGGAGAGGGAGAGAGAGTGGGAGAGGAGGAAGGTAGAGGGAGAGGGGGAGAGAGGGAGAGGGAAGGAGAGAGAGAGGGAGAAAGGGAGGGAGGGAGATAGAGGGGGTGGAAGGGGAGAGAGAGAGGGGTGGAGGAAGTGGGAGAGAGAGGGGGAGAGAGAGGGGAAATTCATTGATGAAACCCATCCCAGCGCCTCAGGCTAGACTAGGTGGATCTTAATAACCATTGGTTACTTTACCAAGTGGATTGAGGGTATTCCAACCAGACAAGAAAAACATATCATTATTATCTAATATTTAGAAGGTAACAATCTGTCTAGGTTTAGATACCCCCATTAGGTTATCACCAACAATGATGTCACCTTTAAGTCAATGAGAATTGTTCATTTTTGTAACATATACCACATAAGATTAGGACACTCAAATGCCTATCACCCACAAGGAAATGGGCTTGCTAAGTCCTCCAACAAGATTTTAGTCAACATCATCAAAAAGCTAAGGTAGTGGAATTAAAAATCCTTGCATAAAAAGTAGATAAATGTCCTGTGAGCTGATTGAATTAGCATCAAAAAGTCTATTGGAATGTCGACATTCCGAATAGTATATGTATTTCATGTTGTGTTTCCTGTTTCTCTGGAAATTCCTATGTTAAAATTGTTACAAGAGTCACGGATGGAAACTAATGATTTACAAAAAAGGATCAACCAGACCATAAAGTTGCAACAATCTAAGAAAGTGGTGTATAGCAAAACTCAACTTGTTTAGGACAAAATTTAAAATATCTATGTCAGAAGAATGAAAGAAGATGATTTCTAATTAGGTGACTTGGTGTTAAAGTTGGACTCAAGGAATGAAGACAAATTCATGCATGGTAAGTTTGACAGTTTGTGGAAAAGGCCATATAAAATTCAAGCTTTTAGAGGAAAGAATGCATTTTTCTTGAAGGACTTGACTAAAGAAGCACTGCCTGGTGGACCTGTCAATGGAAAACTTCTCAAACACTACTCTCCTCAAAGTTAAATTGGTTTCATTTAGAATCATTATACATTCTCATTTTACTATTTTTACTACAAGGGTAAAAGTGGCTCACATAAGAAATTGAAGCCCTCGGAGAAGGCCCTATGCTTCTGATGATTTGTTACCCATATTTATGATTGTCAGTAGGAGGATCAGGTTCAACTTCATAATAAAGATAGTTTCCCCAATAGATCAAGGTTACTGATTTACAACATTCTTGATACCTCACAAGGACAGTAATATCCACATTGGAGCCACTGTTAGGGTCCTATAATTCATAAGATGACTTGATTGTGACTATAACTTTGTATATCAGATGTTGTAAATAATCTTCCATTATGCAAATTTATTTGCCAAGGAAAAGAATAGAAAAGAAAAAAAGTGGATATAAAAAATATACAAGTGAAAAGAAAAAAAAATCAAAATGTGAAAAAGAAGAAAAATAATGAAAATACCCCATAAGAAATATAGACGCAAGTGAGATTGTTAAAATTCCACCCAAAAATAAAAAATTACAATAGAGGTACCTTAAAGAATTTTCAGTAAGGTGTGTAGCTTATTTAAATCTCCCACATTGAATTAGGAGAAGTAGATTAGTTAGGTTAATCACACTATTTCAACATGATTAGACTAGATAAAATTAAATTAGTTCAGGTTAGTAAATAAATAACCACACAGTGTAATCGGGCTTGAGTTAGATTAGTGAGAATAAATTAATAGGCTTGTGTGTATAAATGCACCTTTAGAGGTTAATTAGAACATATAATTTTAATTAAGTGCTAAGTTAATCGTATTTAAAACTGTAATTAAATTTTTTAATGCAACGCCTTTTTGTCTCCATATGATAAAATGGGTGCACATGTTCTCACGCCCCGAATCCACCCCACCCGGATCAATGTAGGGAGATCATTTGCATCCCCCCGAGTGCATACAAGGTTTAATCAGTGAGGGGGGTCCAAAAAAGCGTTAATCCCTTAAAATGTGGTGGCTACAAAACATTTTACGCCCCTGTGCTTATTATCGCTTACTGCTCTGACCCTCCTCCAAAAACTGCCATCCTTCTTCCCACTCACAATGATTTTTGACCCCGCTTTTCTCCCCTGCAACTCACATCCCACCAAGTGGACCTCTTGTCCCCATCCTTCTCCTAGGTCATTTCGTACTCCACTGTCAGTCCACCACCTCATGTCTGTGAACCCCACTACCCTTCCACCAAAACACTATTCCATCACTACACATTCCCCAATAAGATGTTGTCATCTAGCAGTCTTGCCACCACATCAATATTACCATTGTTAAATAATGCTTGTCCATTTCTCACGACAATGGACCCGCTCCATTCTAATGATAAACCAACAATGGTAATTTCATTTTTTTCCCTATAATCCACCATAAAATTGTTATGCCCTTGTTTTCTTTATTTTATGATAAGAAGGTATTCAATAATTTGGAATGGATAACCAACTAGAACCAAATAGCTTTGGCATTCAATTAGTGACCAACATAATCGGCTACTAAGACCAATTAATTAGCCTGCAATTTTCATCTGGACATCAATTTCACCAGTCTTGCCTGGGAACTATGAATTACCTACTCTTTCCTCTTCAATAATGAAACTTAAAAAATGTAAATCCTCTCATGAAAACCCTATGTTGTGCCCTACCATAGATATAGATCATCAATCATTAGTTGACCAACAATACAATATTGCTAAAACCAATTTCGATTTTGACATGTATGAGCTTCACAATTGGTTGAAGCAAAAGTATCCTAACCTCAGTTATAGAATGGGGCTATGGTAATATTCCCTTTCCTAACCCATCTTCCCATAGAACTATCACTTCCCACAATCCTTATCCTGCTGTCAATTTCACTAGATCCCCAGCCAAAGAGAAATTGTGGCCCACAATGGTGACATTTTGTTCACAATCATTGCAAAAGGCATCTTTCAGATGCTACAATTTCCAAATTCTAACTACCTGAAGCCATTTTTAGTAGATTCCCTCCTGCAATTCTATGAAAACCTAACCTTCCCATAGAGAGCCAAGATTTTTGAGATCATTCTCCCATAGGATGTCGAATTACCTAAGAAAAATCACCCCTACTCATCCTCTATGTTCCCAGAGATAACTAAATAAGTAATAGCAATCATTTCATGAATACTTGCTTATCAGTCTGACCACTTGGTTGATGAGACCATCATTGGTTTCCTATCAATCTTTACAACTAGTGGGAAACCCCATATTTTCAGCTACGGTGAGTTCATTGCAGAATCAATTCATGACCAACTCCTCAAGTTTTCTACTCAGGGGACTTTTAAGTATTCTTCAGTGCTAGTGTATTTATTTCTTTACCATCAAGCATATAGGTTTTCATTACCTTTGCAGAAGTTAGATTATCATTGTAATATAGAGTGTGTAACCCTTTTGACCTCCAAGATGGAGAAAAATTCCCAAGAGTAGACCTTCTGAGATTATATTGAAAAATTCCTACATACATCTACTAGCTTACTAAACAATGATGTAGAGCCTAGGATAGGACTAGAAATTCGAATAATTTTGCATGTCAGTGAACAGACTAAAACAGGGGATTGTTATGTATACCAAAATTATACACAAATAAGAGTTTGTGGGTGTGAGTTTCCACCCTACAAGATTCCTAAATTTGTTATAACGAGAATGTTCTCATTGGAATATATCAAGAAGATGCTACATATGGATGATTTACATTTTGTTGCAACAAAGAAGAAGTTTGAGTTCAAGATCAAGGCATAGGTGAGACCGTTTATTTGTAACACCAGGGCAACATGAAAAGATTTAGATTCACTCCTTAAATAAATGAACTTCAAATTGAGTGTTACCTAGTCATATGACACTTTTGGAATCATCTCCAAGATGAGAGTGGAACTAAAAACCACTCCCTACACTTAAACTCCAAGATCATAGATAGAGAAGTTCATGAATCAAATTTAATGAGAGGAAAACACACTATAGGAGGCAAAAGAATAGGGCATATCTACAACAATCTCATAGAATCCAGGACCGTGAGATAAAAAAGACAAGAGATCAAGGGAGAAGGTTTCCCTTTTAGTGACAGAGATTAGGGTGAAGAATTTTTTGATATATAAAAAGAAGCAAAAGTAGTCCTGACAGGCCATCATGCTCCTATAAGAAGAGAATGTATCTTCACAAGTTCTCCAACTTCCTTAACTTCCTAAGATTCCCCAAATATAGCTCAGGCATTAGAAATTATACAGGACCAAGATGAACCAAATATATTTCCAAAATATAGACAAATTAAGAAGAAGAATGAGCAGTTAAAGGTATCCACATACACCCAATTCTGGAAAGAAACAACTTCTTCATAACACAAGCTACTTTTAGCCTTTCATATAGAATAGTGGAAAATGAAAATTTCATTTCTTCAAGCATAGATTCAAGTTCCGAGGACTCGAGCTGACTATAAGATTTTTTTTTCTCCTTTGATGCTGAACATATTCACTAAGTTGATTAAATTGACCTGCATACACAAACCAGAGAAATGTTGTACTCTACATTGACAAAAATTTCCATGACGACTTCTAAGTTTCATGCCTCACTCAACAACATACAGTCATAATTAAATCTTGAAAATATTTCATCTTTGGCTAAGGACATAAGGATTAAATCATTGGAGGACCTAGTAATTAAACTAGGGTATGACTCCAAAGATGTAAAATCAATGAAAGAGATTGTAAGGAGGAAAAATGTAGATATAGTAGCATTGAGGAAACAAATCAAACTTCCCTCCCCTGAGGATCCCCAAGCTAAGGAATTTGGAGAGATTGAGAAATAAAAGAGAAGATGTTCAAGATAATAAGATATGGAAGTGTAGGTGGAAAAATTGCTCAAGGAAAAGGAGTAGCCATCACAGCTATAATGCCTCTAAGAACAAGCCCTATTTTAGTATCAATAATAGAAGGAGAATCTACATTGATTAAAACACCAACACTGAGTAAAACTTCTCCAAATGATTTAGTTAAAGACATGGAAGAATTGTCCATTAAAGGGAAAGAAATTAAAAAGTTGAATACAACTTAAAACTCTTTGGGATCAGAAATTACAAATAGACAATTGTTATGTAGAAGAGTTGCAGAAAACTCATAGGCTCACTGTAAAGATGGAATAGTTAGATAGTGGGGTAGCCATGGCTAGAATTTATCAGAAGCAAAGGAAACCATATGGATAGAAATTAATGACGTCATGAATGAAATATGGCCCTCAATTCAAATTATATTTGAATAGCAAGATTTGATTAGAAAATCAAATGAATTAGTTGCAAAGATAAAGGGAGATTTGGGATAGAATTCTAGAGAAGCTACAACACTGATAAGGATCTTAAATTCAAAAACCAATAAGGACTTCAAAGAATTAGAAGTTGAAGATAGAACATAAACAATTTTAGAGGTGAGAAGGGTCCTGACTAAGAGAAACTTGATGCTACAATTAGAAAATAAATGCGAGAACATGGAGTCTAGTGTCCAGAAATTTCATAGAAAGTTTAATGCACTTTATATAAAAGGACTGTCAGCAATGACAGTAAATGGAAACCGAATGATCAATTTAGAGGACTACTATCATAAGCTATACTCTATATACCAAGATAAATAAAATTTTGCAGGCTTTAAACCAAGGATCACATAGAAGGCTTTTATGGAAGCTATAGAGTTTGACTTGTTCATCAAGCACGAGATCAAGCACTTGCTTCCCATCAAGCCTACTTTTCAAAAGTATACTGAGGTAGATGAGAGTTAGAGGAAGTTAGTAAAGTTTTCTATCACAAGTGAAGAGAATTGGGATGAATTACCTGAACTGATGGAGTAAAACAAATTCACCTCTAAGAGAAAGACAATAGGACATCACTTCCTTAGGCCCATTCATCAACAACAACCCTCGAGAATAGTTCCAGTAGCTTCAACAGTTTCATATTTCCTATATTTTTTTTCTATTTCTCTAAAAAGTATTTGAGATATTTCGTAATAAATATGTTAAGATATTTAGACAGAATTTGTATAAATACGTCAGATTTCTATGTATTCATGTTGGGTTTCGTATTGAGAAATACTACCATGTATTGTAAATATGTTGACTAAGTACAAGTGACCTTTTTCATTAATACAAGACAATTTCTTTCAGGATTCGTATCTATGTGGTAAAGTGCTTCTTACTATAATATATTTTTTCTCTGTTTTTCATATGCCTTTCTGTTTTGTATTGTTTTAAGGAAAATAAGTTCAGAATTTGTTTCAATACAGTTCGTGCTATCTTAAAGAAATATCAACGTTTTCTACTAAAGTTTAAGTATAGAAATCAGGTAACAGTGATCTGTATTTAAAGTGAACCTTAATCTTTTTCTCCTTCTCCATTTCAAAAACTGCAAGGATCTAGTATTATGCCTACCCTAACCCGCTACACTTAAGACGATAGTTCTGCAAATTGATCACTCTAATCTCCCTTGACTCCACTTCCCAATGGCTTTCCCTTGTAGTTCCAGCCAAACAAATTTAAAATCCAAATTTTGAAGTTTCACATCTAGCATAAAATCCCACAAAACAAATAAAGCTAAATTTGACAGAGAGATCCCTCTCTGGGTTTAGAAGGGTAATCCTCTAAACCTAAAATTGGTTTTTTGGTTACCTTTGCAATTTCTTTCACAACCTTAAGAAATTAAAGAGTTCTAACACCATCGAAGTCATTTGATCCTAGCTTATGAAAAAGTTAGATCTCCTTTAAGAACACACTCAACCATGTGAAGGCTCTCTTAATCACAACCACAAATCCATCAAGTTGTCATATTAGGCTCCTCAACCGAAGGCGTCATCATCCCATCATGTTATCAGCCTGGCTAGCTCCAATCTCCATAAATATGTCTCCACTCCCATGAGTCGTTTACCCAATTAGGCCACAATATCCTCATCTTGGATCATAGTGGAATCCATATGAACAACATTCAACAAATTCTCATGATGATTTTCCATCTCAATTACGATGTCCTTCCATCTCAATTGCTCTCATCCAAATGGAGTCAATCCTCAATTCATGATGAGCACTTGGCTAATCTCTCTCATGGAAAACTATAACTCATCCTATGAAAATATTCTCATCCGTCCTCCTTATCTAAGGCATTGGCCCCATCCATCCTTGGGTTTTATACCTAGTAGACAACCTCTGAATCAACTTATGCTATACGACTCATACATTAAGGAGAACTCATCTCATTTAAAATTGTGCACCAACTCTCACAACCATCGCCATGACTGTCATACCCTCCAAAGTCTTATTGTGTTCCATTCTTTAATTTTTCATGCAAGATCCATGGTACCCTCATACTGGTGTTATAGGTTGTCATCATCACAAATTGATGTAGCATGTTGGGCTCTTCGCTAATCAACCTAAACATACATCATATTTCGTCACCAAAATAATTGAGTTTGCATACGCAATTGTCCTCTACCATATTAGTGTGCATCATACTTAGATTTATGCTTTAATACCATCTACTTTTGTTAAGAGATCTACTACTATTGTTTGGTTTTCTCCTGCTCTCATAACAACTTCAAGTTGGTGAAGAGCAAGGCATTGATTCTACATTGGAATTGAACCCAACTCTATTGGTGAAGATCTCTACTACTATTGTCCAGTTATCGCCTTCTCTCGTACCAACTTTAATTTTTTGAAGACAAAACTAGTTCTTCCACATTTCTATAGATTTAACGTTTCATTCTCTTTGTATTTTTCTTTAAAATTTATTTCACCATATTGATCAAAATAATTTATAGCCTTTATTTAAAATGAAATAATTTATTATTTCAAGATAGGAAAAAATAGGAATTGATGTGTTGAAATAAGAAATATAAAAAACAAAGTATTGTCAATTATTAAGGAGTCACTCTTATATGAATTGGAGGTCCTTATGTTTCTCCTCTCTTATTATTTCTCTTGAACATTCCTTCCATCGCATTGACTGGAGAATTTTTATACCTTTTAATCAAAAGTTAGTGCTTTGTCATTTTAAATGAGAAAAACTAGCAATTGATCCTTTTATGTGAGAAAAAATGAAGTATTCTGGGTTCTTGCTTGTCAAAGGTTGAATGCAATAATGAGAGTTTCACTAGGCATTGTACCTCCTTCACAAGGGGAAACCATTTACTCACACAATGCTAACATTTAGTAATACATTCCATCTATCCATGTTATTTAGATGATGAATAAGAATGTTAATAAATAACCTTTAAAATCAATACTATTTGTAATTTTAAAGGTATGTTTGTTATTGTTAGTAATTTCCCTTAATCCCTCCATATCATTTTTATCTACCACTTAAGAGAATGCACTATCCTCTAAAGCATTCAACATCGACATGTTTCACAACTTCCAAGTGTAGCAAAATGTTAGCTCAAATGAGTTATGCCTCTACTTATTCTCTTACTTAAGTGTTAATAGAATATTGACTTAACCAATTAGAGTAAGTATATACATAATAAAAAAATCATCAACACATATAAAATAAATAAATAAATAAATAAAAATAAATAGACATATATATCTATATTTCTATATATATATATGTATAGGGCGGGCAGCACTTAGATTAACCCCTACAAAATGTGCTCATATAAGAACAATCCAATATACAAATTACAAGTCCTCACACTTGGAAAATTACGAAAAATTGACAACATTAATTTGTGCAATGACTTGTTTGCAAGTCATCGCAAGACAATTCTAAGTACGAGTACGAAGCCCCTCTGTTGCTACGTTTTATCAAATGAGCACCTTTGTACGAAATTGTTTCTTTGTATAAAACCTAAAATTTCATTGTACTAGAAACCCCAAATTTGGCTCGAACACTAAATTTTCCATCCACTCAACCAAATGCCAAATTTTTATCCAAGTCACCCAACTTGTGATATCGCATGGTCTCTTAGTGTGATCTATCTCTACTATGGTCACATGAATTCTCTCTCTACCATATCATTGCATGCCCCAACATTGTCTCACAAAGATACCAAAATATTTGTAAGAACCCCTAGCCCACACGACCCTAGGTACAACATAACTCCAAGTGCTTGTACCAACTTGTACTAGCATACTCCACATGACTTGATGCCATTCCAAGGTTCGATCACTTGGCTCAAATGACAAGCCTGATTACTCGCACAAATTTCCCATCCCACTCACAAGACTCATTGGACCCACTTATATAACTCACCCAATTGCTGACACAAATTTCTTAGCATGCTCCTACAAATCACTTGGCCCACTTATACAACTCGTATAACTACTGGCATGGCTCATGTGGGCCACTCATATGACTACTCACCTGGTCTGATTACACAACTTACCCAATCTAATCAAACAACTCACCTTGCCTGATTATGTGGTTGCTTGCTCAAACCACCTCCATGATTTCCCACACAACTCTCTCGACCCAGTCATGTGACTAGCCTAATCATGTTATGTGCAATCTATGCTCACTACAAACCTAATTGAAAGAGCTGCCCCATCATCCATTTAGGATGCCACATCTCAAACGAACTCTCATATATATACATGTTGTATTTTCCAGTCCATCTTGTCGTGTGGACACACTTCATATGATCCGTTCACACAACCACATACTTCACAATAGAGCATAGACCTACACCCATTCAAGTCAATTTTTCTTTCACGACTCTCTCTCATGACCTTCTACTACAACTAGGCCCTCACATGACCACACTCTCGAACAATTCACATAACTCCACATGTTGCAATGCCCTCACCCAACATAATATTTGTGATATTGTTTTCGCAAATTGTTTGATGGGGATGTCACCCATGGTAGGCCCTTTAGTGAAAGGTGTGCCTAACTCCGAATCTTAACAAAAACACTCCCTCTGTTTCCAATAAGTTGATAATACTAAGGCCATTTGAAATTTTATATATAATCATGTCTTCATTAATAAAAATAATTTATATTTTCATTAGACAGGACATTTCATACTTTTCCATTAATTAATTTCTTCGTTAACCAAGTAATCAATTGCTCTATTATTATAAAAAGGAAAAAAAAATAATGAAATTTTAATGATGTGAATCAATTTAACAAATTATTCAATGATGGAATTTAACCTAGAATGTAATTATGTGAATAGGTTTGTATGAGTGGTTAGTTATGATATTTTTCCTATGTGATGCACGAAATACATTCATGAAGTTAATGAATGATATATTTTTTACTTTTATTCATATTTTATTATTTATTTGGATGATTTACTATAATACATTTCTACATAGGAGGAGTGCATCTCATGTTTGATGCAGGTGCTAGAGACTTTAAAGAAGCACCAATTGTTGGCACATCTCAAGAAGTGTGACTTTTCAAAATAACATTTGGTGTATTTAGGATAGTGATAGGTCAAGGAGAGTTGAAGATAAATTCTTGGAAGATAGTATGCCTTTGAAGTGAAGACATATGCATGTGGGAATTCTATGGGATCAGTCTTGATGGTAATTAATTAAATTGAAAAGAAAAATACGAAATTCATACAAGTGCTAAATAAAATTAAAACAACAACACACCATACTAATACCAAAAATATCTAATAAAATAATAAATCGATAGAGATTTAGGTTAATAGAATTAAAACAATAACCCACAATACTAATACTAAAAATCTCTAATCAAATAATATATA
>APFE031191860.1:0-20432 GCA_000404065.3 Pinus taeda
TGGTGTCCTCTAGAGGGACGTGACCTTGCTACACTTTCTGAAGAGTAGTCCCTTTCTTATATGTATGCACCGTGGCATAGCACTAAAGACACCATAAAAAGAGAATTTAATGACCTCACTTTCAAAGGACACTTCATTTTGGTCACTGGTACATACCTTTTGAGAAGGAAGAATTAGATACCCAAGTTAGTGAGGTTCATTCTCAATTGCAATCTCTATGGGCAATTCTTGCTCCATATGCCACCAAACAAGATGAAGATTTTTCCACCTATGCCCTTGCCAAATGTTGTACTATCATTGAAGTGGTCTGCCAACAACTTGTTTCCAAACATCCATTTAGAGCTCTATAATATTGTCACTAATATGAAACAATGTTTATCTAATCCTTCAACTATCTATCACACTTAGAATAGTGAGAAAATTTACATTTCTACTTTTCTTTGTTCTACTCTACCCCAAGTCATGCAAGAATCCCAACACATGTTTTTCTAGATCTCTGATGTTAGTTGTGTTATCACAAATAATAATGCAACCATTTACCCCTTACATGATAATGTTCAAAGTTTATATCAGCAAGCATTAGTGACCTTCAATATGGAAGCAAAGAAGAATATCCTCCACTAAGTGGATGTACTTGATGCCCAAATTAATCAGCTCGAGGATGCAGTCCAAGTGACCAAGTGGGCCATTCGTGACCCTCACCCAAAAGCTCTAAATCATTTTATGACTTTTAGTACATTTTCCATAGTTTCCTATAAGGAGATTCAAGAATTGGTTGAGTAACAACCCAATGACCTTAGTGAGCATGCTGTCATTGAGTTCTAAGGCAAGGTTTCCACACTTATGGACTTATGGCATTGTTGTGTTTCCACATTGACAAGTCCGAAGGAGTCCACACTTCATACTATTCTGAAGATAGTCCTTCATTTGAAGGTACTGCAAATAAACCTATTTGAATCCAGCCTACCATAGATTTAGAAGCAAAATAGAAATACATTGACTCGAGGGTGAGTCAATAGGATGTGGTTGCAGCATGTTAGATCCTTCGAATTTTTACAAGAATAATAGTTTTGAAGGAAAATTTGGATCAAAATGCTAGAAATGAAACATCAGAAAACAAAATGGCAACAACATGGCTCAAAACCCACACAATGGAAAGTAAGGGAGCGCGTTGAAGAACTAGGATCCGATTTTGATACAGTAAATAGAAATGGAAAATAATGGCCCCGGATATTGAAAAACCATGGATAAAGCAAGTGAGCATGGCTATAAAAGAATACATAAGGTAGTGAGGAAAAAATTTAGAGAGTGCATAAAAATTTAGATCAAGCTAGGAGAATAGGCAGTGTCAAGCATTTAGAGTTATCCAGTTTCTGAGATGTGGGCTTATAATGTTTTGTTAATGTCTTCCCTGTGGATTTTTATACCGCATGAAAGTGTGTAATTGCCACAAGTTCTAATTCTGATGAATGTAATGAAATTTTTTTCTTTTGACTAATAATATAAGGAAGACATGAATTCTGGCAATTAGTGGTATAATTTATGGGCCCCTTTTAAAATTCTATGCACATATTTAAATTCCTATTGAATATATATATCGTGAATAGTTAAGAATGGATGTTGTAGTAGTTGCACAAGTCACATAATTAATCAAATCTATATCCCCTTTATCCTTCTGTGGTTCTGGTTTGCCTCAGGTGAGACTCTTCTTCTTCTTGAAGGAGTGAAAATGTTGGCAAAGTGCTAGACTACGTGAACTTTTTGTTGGCACCCTCAGTCGAACTCTAGGATAGTCTCAAAGTAATTTTTCCTCCCAACGTTGGGGTATTTGTTTGCGAAAGAGAAAATTACTTCTAGGAAAGTAAGGTGGATGGAACTTTTTATCAAGTTTTATTTAGAGATTGAACGCATCAAAAGTGAAGAGAATCAAATGGTTGATACACTCAATAGAGGTATGCAAGTGATATACATGGAAACCATGAGTACATGTGATATAGACATTAAGGAAATAATACAAGAGTTGACATAGGAAGATGAGTATTTTCACCATGTAAGTAAATTCCCATAGCAAGAGTCGAAGGGTCGAATGGGAGAAAATTATTAGGTACTTAGAGATGCATTATTACAATACAAAGGTAGGTGATCCATAAAAAATGTGGCTGGCATGGATGAGTTTCGCACAAGGCCACACAGAAGTCGCATAGGATATCAAAAGATGATAAAATATACCAAAAAATATGTTGTTAGCCAAGGATGAAGAAAGATGTTGTTGAAAATATTGATAATAATTACATCAAGTTAAAGTAGAATGAAACTATTTAATAGGATGGCTGAATCCAATACCAATTCTATAAGGGAAGTGGGAAGTGATACCAATGGACTTCATCAGTGGATTACCAAGAACCACCAAGAAATATGGTGTGATCATGGTTGTAGTGGATAATATAAGTAGGACAAGTGACTTGTAAACTCTTCCTATAAGGAAATTGGTATTTCCATATTTTTATGAAGAATATTTTCATATTGTCTAGCATGCCTAAGAAGATCATATATAATAAATATTCCAAGTTTACCTTAAATTTTGGAAGTCTTTATTTACAATATTTGAAAACCTATCAACATTAAACATATCCAATCACCCTCAAACTTATGGAAAAATAGAAAGAGTAAATATAACATTAGAAAACATACTCAATATGTATGTTACACATCAACCTAAGAGATGGGAATATTTTTTTCCTTTGGTGGAATTTTCTTATATTATTGGCTATAAGGAACTATTAAAGATGAGCCCTTTCGAAGCGCTATATGGTAGGAAGTGCAATATCCCAATCAACTAGGGTAATCTAGTGGATAGAATCACACTTAGGCTAGATATGTTAAATGAAATGGAATAGGAAGTATCTAGCATATGGAAAAGATTGAAGGTCGCAGAAGCCCAACATAAGAGTTATGTAGAAAAAATATAGCACATATGGAATTTTGAATAGGAGATCATGTGTATCTCCAAATTAAAGAAAAAAAAAATTCCTTAAGAGTGACATTGTGTGACAAGTTAACACAAAGATACTATGAACCATTTCAAATATTGAAGAGAGTGGGGCCAATAGCATACAAACTCACCATTCCTCCCACAATGAAGGAACATGATGTGTTTTATATATCTTTACTTAAAATATGTATAGATGTTGTTAACCTTATTATTGATTAGACTTTGATACAAATGTTTATAAAGGAGAATTCTATCCAAAATCACAATGGATACTCAAAAAAGACAATGACCACACTCCATGTAAGTCAAGGTGTAATGGAAGAACTTTGGACTAGGTTATGCAACATGGAAACTAGAGGATATCATGTAGAAGGCATACCCATTTTGGTTTTATGTATAAGTTTGGTTCTACAGATAGTAGAACACCGAGGACAAATTTTCTTTAAGGAGGATGGGGATGTAGCATCATTTTTTCCAATTCCAACTTTTCGTAATATAATTGAAAGATGACAATGTGGGAGAGTCAACATGGACAAATTGCTCAACTATTTGATGCAAATATTTTACTAATAGAGTTATAAATTGCTAAATTTGAATCATAGGACAAGTATATATTGATTATAGATATTATATGAGGGATTGGGATGTTTCCTATATTATTTGAAATTAATGTTCATGACCCCTGATGTTCTAGTTGAACTACCAACTAATAAGAAACTATGATAGGAATGGGGAGAGGAGGTACTGAAATACCCAAAGATGGGTTGCACACCTTACAATGAATTCCTTGTTGACCCTTCAGCCCGAGAAGGGGACCCTAAACCTCTCATACATGAGGTAGTACTCGTGAGGAGAAGGAAGCTAGTTTTGTAATTCCAAGATTTTGAGTTTGGAGTATTATAGTGACTAGAGACATTATAAAAAGAAACGAGACTTGAATTGTTGTAAATCCAAAATGATTGTAAGCCATACACTTGTAAACCAAAGATTTTGAAGCTGCACAACAAAGTCCAATCCTGAAATGTGTTAGATGAGGATACCAAAGAGAGATTCCTCTGCTTGAATCTAGTAAAATGAAAAGAAATAAACTATTTGGTTGGGTTTATGCATGTGAAGCACTAGAAGAAGGATTATATTAGGGACTATAGAAATTGGGAATAAATTTCATTCTATGTTGTGAAATTTGTAGTTTGATCAACCTAATGTTATTGCCTGCATAGCGGCATTCCTGTTTCCTAGCCAATGAAGGAAATTTTCCTTCATACTCTATATATTGAAGTACACTCTTTGTTGTTATGAAATAAGTGAATCATCCATTAGACATTGGATATGGTTAGGAGGTGGTTGGTTTTAAGAAATTTGTAGTGTATTTTAAATTACCTATGATTTGGTGGAGAGTGGTAATTCCTTATTCGATTTCCAACAATTTTAAGAGGAATAGATAAGTGTATTCCTTTCTCGTAAATGAATTGTAATTTTTTCTCAACACTTCGTATTTAAATATTATTTTGGATTCATTGTGTATGTGTGAAATGGTAGGTAGAGTTTTGTACAATTTTAATGAATATGCATGATGCATGATCAGTGCGTTGAGTAGTTAACATAATTGTCCTAAATGTTGAAATGTATTCCTTTATGAATATGAATTTTATGTGAAATGGGATCCTTTCATATATATGAGATCATTATGTGTTTTATGTTCATAAATTGATAGGGTATCCTTGGATGTTCCTGATTGTGATATTTTACATGCCTGTTTGTAATCATTTATAACTTTTTGTGATGTATATGGTGTGTTTCCAAAGGGGAAGGGCTAATAGGTTGGTGGTCCTAGTTATTATTAATATTTTCATTAAATCATTGTTCCCTATGGTTTGAAATAAAAAATGTTAGTATGCCTTGGATAGGCCAAAGGATCATTCTTCTTGATGTGAGGATTAGAAGGTTTTGTTAATGATGGCACTAGAAAGCAAGAGTAGAGGGCTTGATGAGAAAGGAGAGATTAAAAAAGAAATAGAATCTAATAGTTAGTTTGGAAAAGTTCACCAAATAAATATTAGGCTAAAGGAAATCATACGGAAAAACTTAAGTGGCTAGGGGATCTTGGGTTTAAGCCTTGGTTTTGACTAAAAATGAAATTTTGTGGGTTGACCCCTGTAACGCAAGCTATTAAGAGAATTTTTGGAATGCACCCCTTAGAATGAAACTCTTTGGAAGATTCAAGATGGTATTCCTCATTGACATGTTGGAGTATTCAAAATTTGGGATTTCACTAACGTCGTCCTTAACCCTAGTCAAATGGATTTATGAGAATGTGAAGCGAGAGATGGCCATAAGGTGATAGTTGAAATATCAACATATCAATCCCTCAAGGAAATGGAAGTGAATCATTATGAAAAATCCTTGTTTGGAATGGCCCTAAGAAAAAATTGTTTGTCAGAAGCATTTTATGTATTAACAAGGAGCACAATGTGATGGCACTAAAAATTGGGAACCTCAAAACATTAGACTAACAAGAGTATCAAGTGTTAGGAGAATTGAGGGGTGATGTCTTGATTTGATGACATGGGGATCCCATGTGTATGACATGTGTCACCTACATCTAGTATTTTTTACATGCCAACCTTGCGAATATGAGTGGCATGTGGAACACATCAAGAATGCCACATGGAAGAGGAAATGTCCTATTATCCAAAGTGCTAGGTGGTGATTCATCATTATTGATTGATGTGACATGCCAAGCTATCATATAGACATATCAAGATATCAAAACTTTGGGAGGATTGCATCTTGGAAATAATTATTACCTTGATAATTTGATATACATATTAAACATGCAATGTGTGAAAGATTTCATCATTTTCCATGTGGGAAGCTATGATTGGGTGACAAAGTTTTGAGGTCGTGTGTCAAGATGGCCTCATGCCTAGAGACGTATCGATGTTTTGTGAGGGTTTGTAGGTATAACATTTTTGTTGAATATTCGATAAGCCATTTTGAATTTTTCTATTAACATTCGATGGATTTAACATTGTATTAGTGTATTAGAAAGTTTTCTAAATATTAAGATATTTTTAAGTTGTTTCATCAGTATATCGACATACCAGAATACTTAGGTTTTGGAAAATGCACAAATCACCAATATGGAAAGGCTTGAGTATAGAATGAAGCCAACAAACTTGGACCTAGATACATGTCTAGGAATTTCCATGTGGTTGCAAAAATAAAGAAATTGACCTTTGAAAGGGTTAAAGTTCATAGACTTTATGCCAAGAGCTTAAATTTAGATGAAATTTATAATGTGGGAAAGCTCTTGATGAGCCAAAGATGATAGTTGTATCAAATTTGATTTAAGGTTATGAGAGAAATAAGACTTTGACCCCACATTTGTAATTAACCTTTAAGGAGAAGTCTGATTACACTCCACAACCCTAATATGACATTAGGGGGCTAAGTCTGTTACACAAATATTTTTCATCGCTCTATATACATGTCATTCCAACCTTTGAGGTGTGCCACCTTGCTATTCTTTTCCATCTAATGTTTCTATGTGGCGTCTCATTTAAAAAAATTTAAAATAGGTGGACAATAGTTTACTTCTTCTCTTCATGTAGGAGATGCAGTTCAAACCCTAATCTCTTGTGATTATTTCTTTTTATCATATTTTTTTTTCTCGGTAAAGGCTAATTCTATTAAAGGAAAATCAAAATAATGTTACAAAGAAGTTGAAGCCTCGGGCAAGATCATTTGAGAGCATTCAATGTAGCACTGTCCCAAGGATGGGAGAACCAGTTACATTAAACAAGGAGCCAAACATTGGAACCAGAATACAACGATAAGATCATAGGAACGTGAAACTGTCAAGACTAGAAACAAGAAACAGAGATGCAAACCAAATCCGCAGAAGAGCTACAAGCTACTGCCCCAACAGGAAAAAGGAACCAAGCTACCCATCTGTCAAGGGTAAACCAAAACCACCATCCTAAAATCGCCTGAACTTTAACCAAAAGAACCACTAGAAAGAAACTGGGAGGACACGACATTGTCCAGGTGGCATCACATTTCCATGTCCTAGTCTGGAAGCTCCTCCACGACCGGGCATGCATTGCCATACCACGTTTCTTCATCCCTAGCCATGTCACCAGCACCACTGTCGCCTGGAGGAATTGACGAGGGATGGGTGTCACTGGAGCTACCTGCAATGGCCATCGAGACATAGGCTCCATGAGAGCTGCGACCCGGTGGCTGAGTGTCACCAAGAGAACCACCCTCATCATGCTTCTCACCATGCCCTTCCACCTTGTCTTTATCTGCCAAATTCTACTCAATGTCATGGTTGCCCGCCCTTCTATGACCACCTTGAGAAAGATCAACCAAAGTGCATGTTGTGGCTTGAGGTAGAGCCTCTTCTTCAGAAAAGATAACAGTGATATTGCCCGTGATAATGGGCCTGTTTAGGCTACTCTGAAACTTAAAATAAGTAGACTGAAAAGCATTATGCGGCAAAGGCCTGCAGGATGGGCTCAGAGGAGGAGAATTCATCTGAGATAAGGGCTGAGTAGCAGGGGCGGGGGTTGATCGATAGAGTGATCCATCTGAGAATGCCCACGACCACCACGGCTTCCTCCATGGTGGCTTCTCATGCGCTCATGGACCATGGTGAGGCCACAGAGGGAAAGCTCAGAAAAATAGGAATCTTTGGAGGGGAGACGAGACAACACCAAGAGAATTCGAGCAAAGTCCAAAGAACAGGCCTGAGAATGGAAAGAGGGAAGTGAAATTCCAACCACAGGAGCCACCGAGAGCGACCCACTCAAGGCAGAAGCTGAGAGGGACCTACAGAGAAATGCTACAAGGGATGGGAAAAGGCAAGAAGACAGGGAGTAAATAATAGGATGGAGAGCCGTATTCGCCATGATTATATCAGCAATAGCCTTGCCTCAGACAGAGTGAGCACTTAAGTCAATCTTCAGGTAGAATCGCTCTTTCCTTCAGTGAGACAGCTTGAGCCAGATTTGAGCATGAAGAACAATTCTATTCTACAGCTGGCAGGATTGAGCTCCTATGCCCTTAATTAGTTCCAGAAATTGACATTTAATTCACCCGCATCCGGGTGCTCTTCTCCTTCCTATTTCCTTTCATTCTTCACCAGGTTTTGGTATTTGTTGAGTTGGGTTTCAGAGGCTAATCTTGAAATTGATCCTATGTGAAGATCCAATCCACATTTAACTCCAAGTTTAGCAAGTGAGTCAACTACTTTATTTCCTTCCCGACGGATGTTCTTAAAAGTAATTGACCTGTGAGAGGAGAGCCAGCATTCAATGAGCTCAAGCCTTCTTGAAATTCTCCAGCTATTGCTCACTTTACTTGAGGGAGTTCGTTGCATAATTTTGGAGACCATATTTATGATGATCTGAGAATCGCCTTCTATGATAAGTGGAAAGAATCCCTGATTATGCGCTAGAATGAGACCCTGCCAAAGACCTTCCAGTTCAGCTGAATTATTGGTATCCCATCCTTTTGATCCTAGGAAGGATAGAAGAGGATCACCCTTATAGTCTCTGAAAATCCCTCCAAAGCCCGAATTACCTGGATTACCTTTTGAGGCTCCATCAAAGTTTAGCTGGAACGTATGCTTGGGAGGGGTGGGCCACTTTTTAGGTGAATGACCCAGCAGAGGAATTTTTCCTTTGACAACATGTTCTTGATTCTACTGAAGGTTACAATTAGCCCAGATGTTTTGTTCTTGGGGGATAGTAGGAAGGTCTTCCTGATTCTAGGTATGGAGTGATATGGTTTCCTTGATATTTTGGCAGATTAGTTTCCAAAGATTATCCAAAGGTGCAGAGTGATCCTTGAAGATTCTACGATTTCTTTCCTTGTAGGTGGTCCACATGAGGAAGCCCAGAATGAGCTTCCATGAGAAATTTAAAATCTTGCTTTGATAAGGATTCTGATCGGAGTTACGAACTGTGGCGATGATGTCTCCATGTATTCTTCCTTCCTTTTGGCATCAGAAACTGACCTTTTCCCAGAGCTTGCAAGTGGTATGACAGGAGTGCATGAGATGATTTACAGATTCCTCCTCTTGTTTGTAGTTAGGGCACATAAAGGGCCCATGATAGTTCCTCTTCCTGAGATTGTCCCATGTGAGGATCTTGTTATGACATAGGAGCCAGAGAAAGGTGGAAATTTTTGACCAGTTGGTAGGGTCCAAGACTTTGCTCTAGAGAGGGTCTTTCACCATATGTTCCTTGATAATGATATTATAAGCTTCTCTTGTAGTAAAATTACCTTTTTCTTCATATCCCCATCTGAGGATATCCCTTTCGTTAGATAGTTTTATTCTTCTTTTCATTTATTCTGAGTCAAGAGTTTGTTGAACTTGTGGTGTTCCTTGTCTTATAATTTGATCCACTTTGGTCCATTACCTGTATCCATGAGAAGAAGAGGGACTCCAAAAGTTTTTAACCTTTTCATATGTCTGTCTGTCCTGCTCTCGAAGTTGCAAATGATAAATTAGGTCCTTTAACTTGGGCATCTACTCCCAAGAATCTTCCCAAAATCTTGCAGTGTTGTTGTTCTTAACTTCCCAGAAACTATGCTGCTGAATGAGGCTTCTATGTTGCTTGGACGAATTCGAGATTAGGGAGCCCATGCTAACTTCTAACATTCATATTAACTCCTCTGTTGGGCGATTTCTTGCATACTTTGCTATCCAGAGAGTAGCCCAGGGGTTGAGAGGTGTAGTAAGCCATTTCTACAAAATATGGGCTCCCATGACCTCATTGCTATAAGAAGGATCCCTTAATCCAGTACCACTGCCGCTCTTTTGAATACAAATTGTATCCCATTTGACAAGAGCCCATTTGTGTTTGTGACTTGTGCTACCCCAGAAAAAGGATCTTTGGATATGTTTGATTTCTTTGAGAACCCATTTGGGAGCCGCGAGAATGGAGAAAAGGTATAGCAGCATGGAATGAATAACGGTTGTAATGAGGACTAGACGACTCGCCATATTTAGGGCTCTGTGTGTCCAAGAGGAAAGGTAGCCTCCAATTTTTCTAGGAGGATCTTCCATGAAGAATGCTTCAAGGCCGAGGTAGTTAAAGGATCTCCTAAATATTTGAATAGAAGTATGGCAATAGAAAATCCAAGAATGTGGGCTATAGCTGCTTGGGTAATAATAGGGGTATGGAAAAAGAATATCTGGGATTTGGATTTATTGATCGTAGCTCCTGAGGCATCCGAGAAGTCCATCAGTAAATATTTGAGCTAACGAGCTTCCTAGATAGAAGGATGACCAAAAAGCATGTTGTCATCAACAAATTTCTAGTGAGTGAAGGCGGAAGAGTTGCGAAGAGAAAAGCCTCTAAGGAGCTGAGATTGCTGAGCTAATTTAATGCTTCGACCCAATCCTTCTGCCATAATAAGGAAAATGAATAGGGAGAGATGATCTCCCTTCCTAATTCGTTGAGGAGGATGCAAAGGAGAGGAGGGAATACCATTGATTAGAATAGAAAAGATGGAGAAGGATAAGAGACTCATAACCAATATTACCCAAGGAGGAGCAAAACCAAAAGCAGTTAGATTTTTTTTAATGTACAACCAGCTTAAGTTGTCAAAAGACTTTGAAAGATCTATCTTAAGGAGCATACTTGACTTCTTGGATTGCTTCAGGGAATGGATTATTTCATGATTTAGGATGATAGCATTCGTAATCTGCTGACCTTCGACGTATCCAGATTGCTCAGGCGAAATAATGAGAGGAAGCAGCAATTTGAGCCTGGAAGTGATGACTTTAGAGACTATCTTGTAGATTATGTTGCATAGGGAAATAGACCTGTATTTGTCAGGACTACTCGGTGGATCATCCTTGGGAGCTAGGGTAATGAATGTGGCATTCAATCGAGGAAACATCCATCTTAAGGTTCTTGATTCCTCAACCACCTGCCAAACTTCTGTTTTTATCAATTCCCAGAAATTGTGGAAAAAGTTAGATGTGAATCCATCTGAGCCTGGTGCTTTCCCCGCTTTCAGTTGAGGAGCTGTCGTTTCAACCTCCTGTAAGTCTATAGGCGTGAGAATAATTTGGTTATGCTAATCTGAAATAATTTTGGGAATATTTCAAGTAAATTTTTTTATGGCTCGTGATCTATCCCCATGTGGCTCTTGATGCACTTGCTTGAAATAGTTTAGTATTGCACTTTCAATTTCTGCATGTGTTTCTACCTTAGCCCCCTACTCATTATGAATGTGAGTTATGTTGTTATGAATTCTGCATTGGATGGTGGTACTATGAAAATTTTTTGTGTTTCTTTCACCATCCTTAATCCATCTTATTCTTGACTTTTGCCTCCATAACGTTTCTTCCTGTTTGGCCCTCTCTATGATTTGCGTCTCAAGAACTTTTTCCTATTCTGACATGTCATAAGAATGGCCTTCAATGATAATCCTCTGCTACAAAATTTTCATATCTTGATTGAGGATGTTCTGAGCCTAGAAAATATTCCCAAAAGAAGTGTGATTCCAATGTTTAATGTTGCCTTTGAGGTGCTTGAGCTTCTACTGAAATTTTAACATCTTTGAACCACTTGGAGGGGAGAAATTGTTCCATTCTGAGTTAATTAAGTTGTTGAAATCTAGATGGGACATCAAGAAAGCCTCGAAGCGAAATGGTCTTTGGATTGTGTTCCTAGGATGACTCCATTGAAGGGAGATTGGCCAGTCACCAGATCTCGCATAAGGCAAGATGGAAGCAACACAGTCTCCTTCAATATGAATAGCGTTGTCTGAAAGCAAGAATATATCCAAATGGGAGGCGATCTGAGGTAGCCCTGTTCTTTTGTCGCTCCAAGTAAAGAGTCCATTATTGAAAGGCAGATCAATAAGCCAGTTGTTCTGAATAAAGTCTTTAAGGATTTTCCCTACCTGATTTCCTCTTTTCTTGACTCCCTTTTTTTCTTCTAGCCTACTAATCATGTTGAAATCACCCCTTGAAATCCATAATTGGTGTGGCCTATCAGTGCTGATAGTTGCGAGGGTGTTCAGGATTTCTGCTTTATGCATAGCCTTGTGGGGAAATACACATTGGTTAAAATCCTGTGTATATTTGTCCCTACGATGTGAAAAATTGCTTGGATGAAATTCTTACTTGCATGGATGTTGTTGAGCCTAATAGCTCAGGTGTACCATAAGATTTTAAGGCCTTCAGATGCCCCATAGACATCCACGGCAGCAGTGAGACCTCCTCGCTAGACTTTTGATACAATTATTTCCAGAGCACTTGAATTGCATTTGGTTTCTTGCAAGAAAAGGATTTGTGGTTTTTCTTGCATAATCATGTTTTTAAGTAGTCTACCTTTCCCTGGGCCATTGAGCCCTCTGATATTCCATGATATTAACTTCATTGGGAAGGATTATGAAGGGAGTTGTAGTACTTTGTTAGATTGGAGTACCTGCCTGACTCCACTAACATTTCTCCTATTCTGATTGTTTGTTGGAGGTCTATTTTCCTTCCACGCTTTTTGATATCTTTGGTAATGAATCTCCCATCCCATGGGCTGCCAGTCTGAATACCTAAAGACTTTTGCCTTTGTGCCCGTGAAAGAACCTCCTCTAGATTCTCTAGTTGTCGGTCTGGAATTTTGTCAAAAAATTTTGTTCTACATGCCTGCTCTAGGCCCAAAATGTCTAGTTCCCCAATATCTATACTTTTGGGTTCCTCCTCCATGTGTTGAGATTCATTTAATTCTTCTGTTAGTTCTTCTGATATTCTAGAATCATATTGTAAGTTGTCTACCTCCATTCCTTGAGTATTCCATGTTGGGATCTTGTGCTTATCTCAGGAGGAGGTATCGTTGGGCAGAGGATCTTCTTGGAGCGACTTGGAATCAAAATGCTTCAATTGTTTGTTCTCCGTTGCCTCCTTCTCTAGGGGAGCAGGAATTTCAAAGCTATTGATCGTTGAAGGCTTGGATGAGCTGGGTTGAGGCATTTTTGAATTTGAAGCTCATTTCTTATGGCTTCTCCTTTGACTGGCCACTTTGGTAAAGCCACCAGTGTTAGGCATATCTGGTCCAGCTGGGAATGAGGGTTTTTGAGATAAAGGACAGTCCCTGAATAAATGACCGAGAGCATGACATCTTCTGCACCTAAACGGCACATGTTCATAATCAATCAACTGAACCCACTCAACATAGTCATGGAATAAACTTGCCGCATCCAGAAGGGCCTTGTTGAGGTGCATGTAGATGCAGATTCGTGCGTAGTAGGTATATCTTCGGAATTTTGTTTCCTTTGCAACTTTTATAAATTCGCCCAAAGCACTACCAATTTCTTGTATAGAAGTTTCATCCCAATACTCCATGGGAAGTGAGTACAATCAAATCCAAACTGGAGCCCAACTAAGATCCTCCTTATCAAGGTTGAAGCACTCTACCCAGCCTCTAAGAAACAGGCTGGCGGCATTGAAGAAATAGGGCCCTCCATCTAGAATCCTATTCTAGTCTTCCAGGCAGTTAAAAATGGTTGTGAAGAACCCTTTAGGCCCCAGCTGCAGGGTGATATGTCCTTTTGGGTTCCATTTCAATGTTATCCATCCACGCAGCACCTTCTCAGTCGGCCAAAGTCCTATGAACTTGCCTATCAGAGCAAGGTCCCTCATATACTGTATCTGATCATTGATTCGATGGCCTGAAAGTACTAATTTCAGACGTTCAGTAGCCACGAGCTTGCATGTTGTCGAGCTGACCTTGGGTTGTTCTTTGTTACCATGTTTTTCCTTTTGTGAGTTTAGATCGGTGTTGTTCTCACTCTGATCCTTTCATTTGTCGCCTTCCTTATTCTTTAGCCACTCTTCATCATCCATTGTGGAGGAGCTGCGCCCTCCCCCTAGGGGAATTCATGAGGTTCAAAACTGTCTTGCTGGGATCGGAAAGTCATGTTGCCGTCAGTGTTAGCAGGTATGTAGTTGTTTGGAGAGACCTACCATTGTAGAGATCACCAAAACCCTAGAGAGCAGAGCCTCCACTCAAGAGTACAAAATTGATCTAAAATCCCAGAAACATTTAGGTCCAATCATTCTTCCACTCACTCTAGACATACCACAAGGATCCTTTGATGGTGTGAGCTAGGTGAATCCTCTTTTCTCTTTATCATATTAACCTTTAAGTTTTAGTGTAAATTTATCCTTTTTGTTTTATTCCTAAAGGTTTAAGTTATCAAGTTACATATCAATAATAATAATTAACTATTTATATAAATCTAAATAAGAGAATACTTTTCATTAAGAAGGAGATAATTGTTCAACAATACACATTGTTTAGGATTGGTAACACCTACATCACCTCCTATTGCAACTCTTCTACTCAAAACATTCATATTTTTATTATATATGTACAATGAGAGACTCCTTACTTCTCGTTTGGATCAAAAGAAGCCATGAAGGTGAAATAAACTTGGACATGCATAAAAAAACCTTAATGGAATAAAAGAAGGATCCATTGTTTCTTTCACTAAATTTTAATATAATTACGTTTATGCATCCTAAATTGTCTTTCATAATTTCAAAAAAAAAATATCATGAAATGTACACACCTTTCGCATTGAGGATTTTCATTGTCACTATGTCACAAAGGCTCCCAACATGCAAACATTAAATGACCCACAACTTTATTCCTTGTTAGTTATTCCCCACATGTTAGTTTTATCCAACAATGTCACAAGTAATTCTTCTTTGTTACTCACTTGATTTTTTTATATATTTTCCACAATTGCGCTATGTTTTTTCTTTCTTCTCGAAGGGTTCTATCTACTAGCAAAAATTTCAAGGATGGAAATTTATTTTAAAGCTTATAAACCTTGTCTAGCATTAGTACCCACTAATATGCATAATATAAAGTGTTAGTGATATTTTCGTAAAAATATTGAGATTTCTAATGATTTTGAAGTTAAAATAATTTTAAGTTATAAACATTGACAAAATAAATTAAAAAATGTCAAAATTGATAACTATTTTTATTTTTTAGTTTGGAAAACCATGGAATATTATCCCACTCTAAATATTGCCCCAAACAAAATTGTCTACTACATTTACATTGTAACATTGTTTATTCTACCGAGAGCTCATAGACTATCTGTCAATATCATCTCATTTTTCGCTCTACTTAGTCATGCCCCTTCCTCTTCAAGGGGGATTTAATTCCCAAGTAATGAGAACTAAACATGCTTCTTTTGTTATACCTAACTACTTTAAGCATTAAATATGTTAATTGAGTATCCTACTAAATATATGTGTGATTTTCCACTTATTCGTATGGGTCTTTAGCTATGCATAATCATTTCTAACTTCTTCTTTGTCTCATATAATTGTTTGGATAACTTTCTCCTTTTTGACATTCGCTAGGAGTATAAGAAATCTATTGTTCCTTGTTCACATTTGCTAGCAAGGCTCGTTTATTCATGTAGAAAAGTTGGACATATATATTTTAATTTGTGTTGTCCTATGCATTTTCCTTATGCATATGAAAATAAATGTACGAAGAATTGTGTTGATGATTACACTGGAATATTTTAGGTGTACTGTTACGTCCCTATATTACTAGTGTAACCCCTTGTTGTTATTAATACAACCACATTATTATATTTTTGTGCCCATGTACTCCCCATATTTTTATTATTGTGCCCCATAGAAACCCACTATTATTATTATTGTGCACTTACATTAATATTGTTATGTAAGCTCTGATTATATTATGACCCCTTAGACTCTTATATATAGAAATGAGGTCTTGTCATTTGTATCATCGAAGAATTTTTCATGTGTAATGTAAAGGATGTTTCCCCCTCAAACAGGCTTACTTCTAAGGCATTGATCTATCTTTTCTGTCTTTTTGTGGGTTGGTTTCATAACATGTATTTATTGAAAAGTAAATCTCAAGCTTTCAAAACTTTTAAGGAATTTCATGTATGGATTGGATATGAAGCATAATCACATATTAGCTCTCTTCATATTGTTAATGGGAGATAATGTACTCTAATGAATATGAAAATATCTCTACAAGCATGGGATTCGACATTATAGCATAGTTCCATAGAATTCTCAACAAAAATATGTAGTTGAAAGAATGAATATTACTATAATTAATATAGATTGCTCAATGAGGATTTTCAATAATTGAACACCGATGTTTTGGGATGATGTGATTCTATTTGCAATGTATGTGAAAAACTTATGTCCATCTCACGCTCTTAGAAAAATACTCCTTGTAAAATGTGGTATGGATGAAATCCTTTGATAATACATCACAAGGTCTTTGGTTCATCTACATTCACTTATGTTTTTTATAGTATAGCCATTATTGCATATTGGGTATATTATTGTAAGTTTTTACTTCTAACTTTGTGGTTGTGACGTATCAGAATTTGGTTATGGTTCCCTCAAAGGATTTCAACATAATTTCTATTTTTCTCAATGGTTTCAAAATGAACTAAACTTAATACATGGAGTTCCTTCCAATATTTTACAATCTTTCTAGAATTTTCACTCTATGATTAAAACGTAACTCGATTCTCATCTCGATATAATTTTTCTCTGTACAAGCATATATGTACACTAATAATGTTATTCCCTTTACAACAAAGTATCGGGTTGAAGGATGTCATCTATATTACTAAGGTTGGACTCTACTTATGTCAAAACCCTCTATAACATTCTTTTATTGATTAATTTAGATTTATTACAATCCAAACAAAGGAATTCATTCCTTGCATGTGTAGGTTAATCTATGACCAACTTGGGTTAACTTGTGACATTGTTTTGGGGAAAAAATTCATGCATGCTTTTTCACCTACGCTTCGGCCTTCAAATACTTATCCAATGCTTCTTCTTTACAGGGTTTCAATGTCGGTTGCAATTTTTGCTTGATGTTGGCTGCAAGGAAATTTGATTTTGTTTGAGTGTAAATAATACCCTTATCTAGCTAGGGATTTTCCCAAAAGGCCCGACACTCGAAACAATGCATGTATATCAATTTCAATTCAAGGGATTTACCCTGTCTTTTTTAGTGAGAATATTTAATTATGAGAAAATAGTTTTGGCTGCCTTATAGCCCCAACAATGTAAATATTTCTTTTTATTCATAAGAGAAATTTATACAATCTATTTACTTGTTATTGTGTGTAATGAAGTGATTCCATCAAAAGTTTAAAATACTATAATATTTGTTCTATTTATATTCTATGAGTACAAATTAGATATTCATGTCAAATCGATATATTTTGTTTCTGAATAATGATTGTATATAATTTACTATTACTATAATTTTCATTGAAGAATAGTATATGCAAATTAGGAAAGAGGCATGTTGAACCCTTGTCATGGGAGTTTGAGAAGGTTGTCCTTTAGGCCCTAGTATAATTAATTTACCCAAGGTTGCTTGTTCCATGGCCAATTGATATGATTCTAGTGCTTTGACCTATAGCAAGCTAATTTAGGTATACATTTATTTTTCTACAAGTTAAACTATGTATAAATTTATTTTTATTACCTGCAATAGTTCTTCTCTGTAGTAGATTACAACAAACTATATTTTTATAGGTGAATAAGGGTTATTGTGCATGTTTTGTATATTTATCCATTCAAACAAGATTCTTTAATTAATTACAAAATATCCTTTTTCATCTTTGCACACATTCAAGTGTATTATTCTTTTGTGCATGCTTATATATTTATCCATCCAAACAAGCTTATTTAATTTATTATATAATATCATCTTGCATCTTTGCACACATTAAAGTGTATTATTTTTTAGAATATACTTATCTAAGATTTTCTTGATGGAAATATGTTAAAGGATATTGCATTCCTTCAACCAATAACTATGTTTCCATGTACTTCCCCCAAAGCTCTAACTTCTACCTCCCAGGAAATCAAATATTAGTCGTTTTCCAATTTACATTTCCTTGACCCTTAGCAACATCTTGCTACTTCTCCTCTGAAGGTTGCTACCTTCAACAATAGGAGAAAAAATATATTCTAAATGTGAAAGCTCCCTTTGGTTTTCTACTTTGATGTTGCTAGTGATTTTTTTTTCTTTCTCCTTTCTTACTGCTATTACTGGTCACATTCTTTGTTTCATGCTTCTTTGGTTCTTATTTAACATTCTTTCCTACATGCAATATTTTCTCTCCTTTTTGAAAAAATTCTTCCATATTTTTTCACTACTATGGTGCTCTTCAGTTACTCAAGTTGTTCGTCCTTTTCTCCAAGATGCTTTATCAATTTTCCAATCACACCTTCAAGTTCTTCAACATAATTTTTCCTATCCCTTTGCTTGTTGTAATTGACCTCTTCTATTTTTTTTTTATTCTATAGTTATGTCCTCAAGGTATTTATCTATTCCTTGATATTTTTCTCCTTTTCATTACGAATCTATAATTTCTTCCCATGCTCCTTACATGCATCACTTAGTCTACCAATTTCATTAGAAAGTTCTTCAACAACAACTAATGCATATTCATATTTAGCTTTAAAGAGAATATAAAGGCGATCATATTTTTCTTCACTAACTAGATTTAAACTATTATCATGGTTGCTATAAAAAATATATCTCAAAATTAAATCATGATGGTTTATATCTTCAAATCTCTTTTCTTTTTGTACAATTGGTTCAACTGAAGCATTGCTCTTCTTGGATTTGTTCTTCTTCTTCTTCCTTTTGTTTCTCTTCTCAATATCTTCATCACTTCTATTGTAGCTTGCTCCAAATAACATATGCAATCTATCTCAAACCTCCTTGGTAGATTTCAAATCTCCAACCTTTTCTAAGTCTGCATTATGGAGATCTTCAAGAATAATTCGACTTGCTTGAGAAATTTTTTTCATTTCTTTGGATGAATGTGGATCATCACAATATCCTTCAAAAAAAAATATACATAAGTTATATCCACTAGAAAATAATTTATATTCCAAATTTTCTTTCCATACCTTGAAATTTTCAGTAGTAAGAATAAGTATTCCTTAAGAGTTCATTCTAATTTTTTTTTTCAAATTTTTTCCAACAAACCCTAGATCTACTCTCTAGTGATCAAGATGAAATAAAGATCGCCACCCTAATATAGGTTGTTGGAAAAAATTGAACACTAATGAGAGGGGGGGAAGGCAGTGAATCAATAGTGTGACTGGTTATACAATTTCACAACTTTAAAATTCTTACTAAATCATAGACAGTTGATTAGCAACAACTCATCAAAAAATTGTAGATCTATGCACAATAATAAGTAACAAGTAAACCATCCGAGTAACATAATATATCTGGTGGGAAAACCTTCACTAGGAAAAAATCCCACCCTTGCTATGTTTGCACTATTCTAAATCTTCTATTAATAAAATAACGTATTTTAAATAGATGAATGACTCCTATCAGTCAGGAGACTGAACCTCATATATTATTGGTTAACACCGATCAACCTGGACACTCAATACTACTGATAAAATCAAAATACTATGTTCTCACATGGATCAATGAACTACCATCCGCTAAAAGCCGCCACATCAAACAGTCCTCACCTAACTCCAATTGGATGGAGAAATTGTTCCTTTCGCTGAAGCTTCACCATCAATGCTCCACATCCATGAAGTCATTTCTCCTCTACTCTATAAGGACCTCGTTTTATCTATTTTCATACTAGATCCCAAGACTTTGTAGTCAAAATGATTCAACTTTGTAATACGATCTCCAACAACAAGACATAATAAATAAATCAAATAAAATCACCAGAAACATATCTTCTCCACTCAAGAAAAAATAGTGGCCACAATATAATCATTAAATCTACAACAATATAATCATCCAATGGCATACACATATCATAATCTCAACCATCATATAAAACCCTCACTCCAAACTGTGAATTATGCATAATATAATTATAAGCATACAACACAACGGTTATGTGTCAAATTCACTAAAAATGCTTACAAAAGAATAGTGAGAATCTCAAATATGGAGCTATACTAAACTCTCCATCCCTACCAACACCTTTGGTACAATACTTTGCTTCTTTGATGTGCAATTTGAAGTTCTGAATCAAAACACTACTTCAGTAAATAGATCTACTCATTCTATTTCCAATGGAATGCATACATTGAAGCATCTATGCTCACAACTAGGTCTGAAGCATACTCACACAATGCAACCTTATGTAACTTACATTATCACTCGATCAACCATAAACCATCTGAAAAAATAAATAAGATAAAACATGCAGGGTGAATTGCGCTTTTGGACTAGGATCAAAACTGCACATGGTTGAAAAAATCAAGCCACTACCACCACTACTTGTGCACTAAAGGTGTTCACACAATTAGAGAACTTTTTCAAACAATTCTTGACCTTTAAAAATTAATTTAGAATCTTCTAAGAATTTCCATGCCGAA
>APFE031191890.1:1509-47253 GCA_000404065.3 Pinus taeda
GGTTTTGGGATCCAGTGGGAAATCTCTATGTATATGTGTTTTATGTGTTATGCTCTCGCATTTTTATTTTTCCTGTGATTTAGAATTCGTATGCAGGTAATTTCTGTACGGGGTTAAAACCTACATGCAGTTTATTACAGCAATAATATAGGGAATAGGTTACAACAAATTTTGAGGAAAAGGCAAGGAATTGTGCCACCTTTGGGTATTTCATTTTAAGCCTATCAGAAGAAGCTAAAGAATCAGACTTGGGAGCTGTGAAGATGATGAGAAATAATCAAACAGACTATCGAAAACAGAGCTGCAATTATTGGAATGAGTTCATGAGAAATACAAATATTGTAGAGGAACCATTTTGTAAACAGCAAAGGAGAAATTTCAGAATACAACAAGAATTAAATATAAGGCCATATTACCTGTTGTTCTTGACTTTTCACCAGGAAAAGCCATCCCCAAGTGTAGCCATTGTTAGGTTCTTATACAAATAAGTTTCATTTTTCATGATTGACCAAAGAAGTGCCAAATATGTTCATCCTTTTCATGCTGCAAAGGTTCCATATTTTGAAGAATTTCACTATGTACAGTTGCTTGACTCTTATCATAGCTTGTGATTGGCCAAACAGCTTAATCTTGGCCAAGTTCATGTTTGAATTTGCTTGTCTTAGAATAGAGAAGAAAGGTCTATCCAAAGAGTTCAAGCTTGGCAGATGAGTAGATAGGTAGAGAAACAAAGGGGCCCAACTGCTTAATCTGGGCCCTTGGAAGAGATAAGGGTAGACTTAGATAGGAGGGCAGCTAAAAGAAAAGAGAAGAATCAAGGTTTTCTAGCTCAAATGCACCCAATGAAAATGAAGAAAAAATGTTAGGTGTACTAGGCTGGGTAGGCAGTTTTGATGTTGTAGAAGCAGGTTTATGAGCAATTTGCTCCTTTGGAATAGGTTTCATCTCATAAATATCATAAGGTGCTATGGCAAGGTGGTTACAAAAAAAATGGAGCATGACTAATTTCCCTCCTCATTTTTCCAAGAACACTTACTAACATCCCCCCAAGGACAATGAGATCTGCTCACTGCCCTTAGTCCACTTCATTTCATGGAAAAAACTAAGTGAAACTGTGTTTTCACCTAGGAAAAACAAGCCACATTTCTTGTGTAAAATGTTTTTATTCCATTTTTCCAAGTTTCCCAAACTTCATAACTTGGTATCCTTTCATTCCCCCATGACTAAGTTTTTCACTCTATAAACTTAGCCTTTATTCATACATATCCATCCCACATATTCATATTAACCTCCTAACTCTATTATATAGATCGTATATAACATTTTCCCTCCCCCTATTGTATAAAATACATAAAAAATCCCTAAAAAACTAATATCCTGACCCTCGGCAATATAGCCATCTAATAAAGATTTTCGGGAATTATAGGTTCACCTAGAACCTTATAATAACCCTTTGCGCGCATGTAAACATTGGGTTTCATTTAACCCTAGATTATATGAATAACCAATCTGCCACAGTCCAGAGTTAAAATACATTGAAAACCCCGCAAAAACATTATAAAGTGCCAAGATATTAAGGTGGGTCTCCCTAACGCACCCCCGCTGTTTTCCATTCGTCGTCGACCGTTGGATCGAGGCTCTCAGATCCAACGGTGCACAGCTGTATCGCGATGCCCCAAATGCCCAAACTTTATGTTCCGAGAAAATGGTGGTTTTGACGCCGTACAGGGGACACGCGTCGCCCACCCGGCTGTATCGCGACCCCCCCGCTCAATATTGCCACTACCCAAAAGTGGTGCGATAATACCACATACCACCCTCACTTCCCACCGCTGATGTCATCCTGTGACATCACATCCATGTCAGCTCCACATCACCATTGCCACCTCAGCGCCAGGTCATCTGTCACGTCACCTTCCGTACCCCGCTACACGACAAAAAATCTACGTCATGATGACGTCATCACAAAAAGCGCCAAAAAGCCCATAAATCATAATTTTGTTAAAAAAGCCCGTGAAAGTGATTGTTTTTATCCATTGTTATTACATTATTTTGCGGAACCTGTGCATGCATACTACGATGAAATCGCCACCAAACCTTCAGTCTGTCACCTCGACCACCATAGCTAGGCGTCCCACTACAAGTCATCACCCAACTGGCGAGTAACTCCAGTGCAGTGTTAGAATAGGTATTTATCATAATCCTGCTAAAAACCCTCTGATTTTCGATTTTTCTCTGTAGAATGGTCCAGGAAACCTAGAAACTCGTTAAAATTCACCCTTCTGCCTACAAATAAATACACCAGGACCACTCTCTTGACCATTTTTTCATTGAAAAGCATGCACATTGCGTACCTGTCTATAAAATTCACCCAGTAAGCTGATAAAAACAGGTATTCACCTGAGTCTTGCTCCCAAGCTCCCTGTTTTGACTTCCCTCTGCAAAATTGCCCACTGAAACTACTATTTTGCCCAAATTTTACTAAAAAACCTACCAACTCCCTCTCCCTCTGCAAATTTCTCCCATTAAGCCAAGTTCGAGGTCATTCTGGTCTATAATTGCCAAAGGAAATGCCCTGAAACTATTGCTACCCATCCCTTGCTGAAAAACCCTCTAAGCTTCATTTTCTGCTACAAATTCTACCTAGCAAAGTCAAAACAAAGCGCTCCAGTTTGCAAATCCTCTAAAAAAGCCCCAGGGCCACTATTTTGCCTGTTGCTATAAAGACCCACATTCCAAATAAAAGCATAAGGAAATTTATAAGATGGAAGCCCCTGCTCCAGTAGCCTTCAATGTGGCCCCTCTCAATGCTCCACATAAAGAACTTGAATGGTTACCCCTAGCTGACAAGGATTTCTAGATTAATGACATAATGGGTAAGAAATCTCATCTCCAGGCCTTCTGTGAGATCAGGAACAGCTACAGAAGCAAAGTTGACATCTTTGGAATTTGGGAGTCCAATATGCCCATGTACTACCTCCCTTGTGTCAATGTTTTTCCTGACCTCATTCACCAATTTCATGCCAATTATGAGCCCACTGAAAGGGAAGTGATGTCTCCTTCTGGAACATTTCTATTTTATATCACCCCTGAATCTATAAATGAGATGCTGCATTTTAAGCCAACTAGGCCATTGACTCCTCTTTCCTTGGGATTTCTGCTTGACCAAGGTGCCAAATTTCCAAGTTCAGAAATAACCAGAATAGGCAAAATATTTATGAAACCAAATTGTCAACCTCAGGAACCTCCTCCATACCTGGACACTTGGTTTAATGAAGCAAGAAAATTTATTATTGACATGATAGCCTACATCCCAGGATTCAAAACCAGTGAGTATGTAGATGAAACCACATTGGTCCTCTTATCCATCTTTACTCCAGGACAGTGCCCTGCTGTCAGGTATGATTATGCCACCTTCATAGCTGATAATATCCATGAGCAATTCATGAGCATGGACAGAGAAAGAGTGTTTAAATACACATCATACATATATCATTTGTTGCTCTACTATCAGCCAGATAGTTTTCAAGTTTCCCTCAGAAAATTAGATGTCAAAGGAGAGACAAGGTCTGTAATCTTCTGGACCCCAGTCTTCCACCATGTTTACTACTCTCCTTATACTTATTGTGAATTCATTGATCTGTTCATATATCCAGCCACCTCTTTACTGATAACAAGTCCTCCAAGTAGACTTTCTGGTGAAATGCAGAGAATTCTACAGCTCTCCAAGAGCTAGAGCATAGGTGACTGGTACTTTTACCAGAATCACACTGTGATTCGAATATATGGTTGTGAGTTGTGCACCTACAAATTGCCAAAATATGTGCCAATGCGATTGTTTTCCCTGGAATACTTCAGACAATTTATCCAAGCAGATGTAATCCATTTCAGTGAGGCCAAGAAAAAGGCACAACTTAAAATAAGAAATCAACTGGGCCCTTTCACCTTCACTAAAAGGGAAGCCTGGCAAGAGGCTGATGATATTTTAGGGCACAGACTCAAGCTAAAATAGAGTTTCTATTGGGCACCATTGACCCCAATCATTTCATAAGTTATAGGAAAGTGAAAAACAAGCTACCAGCATATGTTCATTGTCAAATCCCTGAAATCCAGCAATATGCTAATCAACAAGAGTGGCTAGAGGACACATTATTTGAAGAGATAACTGAAGAAGAGAAATTGGAAAAGGAAATGAAAGAGCTTGAAAAAACACTTGAGGTGGACTCTTTTGGACAGGTACCCTTCAAGCTGCCCCAACACATTGGAGGTGATACATCTTTTGCTGAGAGCTCACAACAAGCATCACAAAAGGCCAGTTCAGCAGCAACAAAGGGCAAGGAAGTCATGGATACAGAACAGCAAACAATGGCAGATTAGCATACCACATCAAAAGAATAGGGTCAAGGGAAGCTCCCCCAGCTCAAACCAAGGCACCAGAAGCCCCTGTGCTACAGACTCCTCAAAATGAGGAAAAGAGTAGAAAGAGAGATAGAGAAGAGGATGCCCCTGCCAGTGGACCATCAGAACAGCTAGGAGATAAGAGGTAGAGGTTGAATCCCTATTCCGAGGAGGAATTTTTGGAAGACACCACAAGCGGCATGAGAGATGAGGAAAGGACCGAGCAGCAAACTTCTCCATTACTTGGCACATCAACTAGCTCATTCCAGCAAGAGCTAGAGAGGCAACATAGCGTGGAAGTTTCATCCATCAGGCCTCAAAGCAAGCAAAGCTCAGATATCAAGAAAACTTTCACTGAAATAAAAGCAAAAAATGATCCAGTAAGGATGCAACTTTATAATCATCTAATGAGGACAACACCCACCAATCAACAAAGGCTAATGGCTGCTTATGATATTCAGGAAAAGAAAATGATCCTCAGTCATTTCAAGCCCAAGACACAACAACCACAGTCAGCTGCTGATTATATTAGAACTAATATGGAATTTTTCTCTAAAGATATCCACCCAATTGACTAGATTGAATTACATAAGCAAACTGGGGAGATGGTGTACTCCACCTTGGCAGACAAGGCATTACTCACTCACAAACTGCAGAATTCATTACACAATACATCTGCCCAATTAGAATTAGAAAAGGCTTCCTCCTTAGCTAAGGACAATAGGATTAAGTCCTTAGAAGAAATTATCATCGAGCTTGGGCATAATCTTAAGGATGCAAAGGGCATCAAAGCACTAATAAAGAAGAATGAGGAGGACATTGCAGCCCTCAAAAAGAAATTAAAGCTGCCAATTACAGTGCATCCACAAACTTTAGAAGTTGCACAGCAGAAAGAAGAGGAGGACATGGTAAGTTTACTAATAAGGATGAATGAGAGATTGGCAGAAACAGAGCAGACATTGGAAAAAGAAATTAAAGACAAGTAGGGAGAGTCGACCTCCCAGCCACCTGAAACAACTCCAACAGGTACCACTGCTCCCCCCACAGTTACAACAGCAGTTCCTCCTACTATCCCGGCATGAACAACAGGTACCTTAGCTTCAGTAGCAACAACAGGGCCAGATACCAGCATGGGCATGGAAGAATTAATGAAAGTAGTAAAAGAGCTGGAGGCCCAAATGTCAGAGCTTAAAGAGGCAAAAGAAAAACTAGCCAAACTAGAGGTGAGCTATGACAAATCAAAGATAACAATGGCAGAGAAAACCAGAGAGGTAAAGGCCCTGGAGAATAAGGTAAAATCATTGAAAAAGATCTCACCCTGCATAAACCTCTAGCAGACATCAAAACAATTTTGTGGACCAAAATTGGTCAGTCTATCACTGACCAATGGCAATCAATTCAAACGATCCATGAACAAATATAATTGATAGAAAGGCCCCAAGTGGAAATTAAAAGGGCTAGGGCATCATTGGGAAACATGCCTGAGCAGGCCAATAGACTGATCCATTTTTTGAATACTCATACCAGAGAACAGTTAGCAGCTTTGGAGATCAGGGACAGAATAGGCACCATTTGGACAGTAAAAAGGGTGCTAACTATGAGGAATTTTATACCGAATTTGGAAAGGAAGTGCCAAGAAATGCAGATGGAGATAAATGCCTTCACAGAAAAGTTTATAGTCTTGCAGCAGAAGGTTCTACCCAGTTTATTAACCAGCAATCAAAGACTGTTAACACATGAAAAATATGCTCACAGGGTAAACACATATGTTACAAATCAGATCACAGCATCATCAAGAACTTCAGAAGACACAGGACCTCCCTCTAGACAGAGCTTATATGACAAATTGGAAAATTTGTTCTATATTGAACATGAAATAAATAATCTTTTTGAAGTCTAGCCCAACTTCTACAGGTATACTAAAGTTGATGAAACATTAATAAAAATACAAAGACATCAGTTGCCAACAGACCGATGGTGGCAGAGCATGCTGGAAGTTTTACCAAGGTAGTTTTGATTTTTCGTTTTTTTATGTTTGGTCAAATAAACAAAACACATGGCAGATATAATAAAAATGAGAACAATAGAGGAAGGAGGTCCAGCGGGGACTAGAATGCATCAAAGCATAATCAAGCACAGATGAAAGGGTCAGGACAACAATGCAGGAACGCAAAGTAAAGACACAACTACAAACCGACTTCCTGAGTTGAAAAGTCAAACATATCTTATCAGTTAAAGCAGCCAGCACAACAACAATTACTCCTGCATTCATTTCTACATTTATTTCCTTTTTCAAAGTAGGTGGAGAAAGTTATTGCTTGATATCTTATCCACAAGATATTTTGTAGCTCTCTTATGTATAAATACCTCCCCAAGAGATGTATTAGGGGTTGGTGATTTTCCTCTCTGGACCGCGTTGTAGCTCTGAGATTTTTTAATACAAAGGTTGTTGAAGTTCACTGCTGTTGGACTGTCTGAATGTGGATTTGATGTTCTGGGCACTGCTACAGAATTCCTGTGTCTTTCTATGGATCAATAAGTTGTTCTAAACTATGTTTTGTGTTTTCAATGTTTGCAAATTTCATATATGTTTCATAATCTTATTAACATGGAAAAATAATAGCCCAGAACTTATTTAAATACACTATGTGTTCAATCTCTGTTGTTATTTATGTTTTCTTCAGAATGAGCATAAACAGGAATTCTTAGATGCTCCTGTTTCCACTGATTCTTTCACTTTGAAAATTGCCAAGGAATTCTTTACTGCTCCTTGATAATATTCATGCATTTTCCCTCTACCATCATGATGAAGGATTCTTAACTACCCTTCATCCACTAGCTTACATTCCATCAATTTCTAGATTTTCAAATTGTTCCAAAATCGATTATCTTGCTCTGTAGTATTGCCCTTTATCAAAGAAAACAAACTCAGCAGTTCATCCTCAAAGACTCCATTTGCCCAATGGAATAAACTGTTTCAGACTTGCATCCCAGCTCTATTTAAAATCACCATCCAAAAAACTTAAAACAAAACCTTGCACATCATAACTAGCATAAAATACTTCAAAAAAAAAAGCTAAATTATAAAGAGAGAGCCCTCTCTGGATGCAGTTTGGCTAGATGCTACATCTAAAATATTGGTTAGTGGTTACCTCGGCCGTATTCCCTTTTCTCACAAGTTTTGGGGAACAACCTGAGTGATAACATCATTGGCGACTCCACTGGGGAATTGAATGAATGTCTGTTACTACTGTCTAGTTTCTAAAGCTACAAATGGAGCCTGAAGTTAGCCAGGCAGCCTTTGAAACTGTCTTTGCTATGCAATCACAAGAGTAAATAAAAGCTACTTCATTCTAACTCCAGTCTAGCTTTAGATTTTAAACAGTTGTCTCAAAGATTTGTTTGGCCATCCTTGTTTCAAACATACCTGAAGGAAAGCCCAACTCTTCCTACATTTCAAGAGCTTCCTTCAAGATATTGTCAAAACTTGTATCCTCCAAATATTCCCAGAAAAAACCAACAATATATTTTTAGAAGCTGGCTCCAAAGAAGAAAGTCGGTATACTAGGTCAAACCCAGATCCAAATCCTCCAGCTATCTTTGACAATCCAAATTTGATTTCTAAAAGCCTTAGGAAACCTGAAAATCAAGAGAATTCTGCTGATTCAAATCTTGAAACACCTTAGCAGAAACCTATTCAAACTCAGCTTACTACTGTAAAATCTCAAGCCTTTTTTCCTATTGTTGTAGCTTCTTCCATTTCACCATTATCACTCCAAAACCTCTTTTCCACCCCCCCATCCACAACACTTATCTCACCTGTTATCCCCGTCCTTCCAGTTGTCCCACTTTTACCTGCTAATATGGCAAATCGATATGCTCCCCCTGCAGTTGCTTGCCAATCGAGGGGCTATGCCACAGGATTATCAGAGAAAAAATACCTATTTTGATGGTACTGGCACTTACACTGCTCAACCACATACCAAGAAGATGACAGATTATTTTGAAAACTATGAGATTGATGATAATGATGTCAGGATGAAAATTTTTGTCCAGAGCTTAACTGGTGATGTAAGGACCTAGTTTAGGGCACTCCCTGCAAACACAATAGCTAATCTAGATGCCCTTTATCAGACTTTCCTAAACAGATGGGAAAAGAAAAAAGACCCTTTACACATCTTAACAAAATATGAGAACTTGAAGAGAGGCCCACAGGAAAGTGTCCAAGATTATTGTGCCAGATTCAACAATACCTACCTTGCTATTCCAATAAATATTAAACCACCACCAGACTTAGCATTGATCAAATTCCCTAATGTATTTGACTCAGACATGGCTTACCAACTCAGGGAGAGAGCTCCTCCTAGCCTCGAAGATATGCAGAGCATAGCTGTGAGCGTTGAAGCCAATCTGATTTCTAAACGAAATCGAGCTAGATCTGAAAGGAGAACACCTTTCAAAGAAGAACCATCTGCCTTTGAACAAAAACTTGATGCAATCATTAAAGGCATGGACGGGCTGGGAGATAGAGTGGAAACTATTGAGAGAAAATCTTCATGGGAGGGCCAACCAAGCAGCAACGCAAGAAATCCAAACTTTAGAAAAAATCAAAAACCCAATGTAGGAAAAGTTGGTCCAGACCAAAACATAAGGCCTCTCTTCCAAGAAAACTATGCAGAAGCTTCAACATCTAGTGAACCAGTAGATGACCCCCACATTAACTTAATGGGCCTCAACAGTGGACAACAAATTTTCCTAACTCAAGAAGATCAAGAAGCTCATACTCTTAGTCAGTTTCAAATGCAATCAGGGGAATCCTTTGATTTTAAGGAAGGGTATGACACAACTGTGTATGAAGTACATAAGCAGTGTAACTTGAGAAGTAGGAGAATAGACATCCCTGATGATCCCAAGAAGAATACAATCAAGCAACCTACTAAAACCAAACTCAAGGATTCTCATATACCAACTATTCTAAAGTCAACTTCCAATCCAAATAGTCCAACAGTTGAAGATATTTCAGACAAAGATAAATCAAAACAATGCTCTTCAT
Source organism: Pinus taeda (assembly GCA_000404065.3). Classification (NCBI taxonomy): domain Eukaryota; kingdom Viridiplantae; phylum Streptophyta; class Pinopsida; order Pinales; family Pinaceae; genus Pinus; species Pinus taeda. The sequence goes on from APFE031191890.1 coordinate 10,961, forward strand.
TTTCTTTTCCACTCAGAGAAATTGTAGAGGAACCTTTGGAAGATGGTGTGCAAGTAACTCCAGCTCATCATAACATTCTAGTAAAAGAGGCAGTTGTTGAAAACTTAGTTGAAAAACACAACCTTGCTTCCCAAAATGTCAAAATACAAATAGAAAAACCCTTTAATATGGAGACTGAAATAAGTAAGTTAAAAATAGCCATCCCATTATCTGAATTGGCTAGGCATGAATTTTTTAGAGAACAAATCAACAGATCATTACAAATTTCATAAAACAAAGATTCAGTAAATATCCTTGATGATCAACCAAAACTCATATTTGGCCCTGAAGCGAGTGGTAAATCACTAGATGGAGGGGTTCCTCCCTTCTATGTGAGTTTAAACATTCATGACAAGGTGCTTCACAATGCAATGTTTGCTTCAGGAGCTTCCCATAATCTGATGCCTAAATCTATCATGGAAAAGTTGGACCTAGATATCACAAGGCTATACAAAGACCTATTTTCTTTTGATTCCAGTCAGGTTTGGTGTCTAGGCTTAATCAAGGGTCTGTGTGTGTCATTAGTCCAATATCCAGCCAAGACAATTTTGATGGATGTGGTGGTAGTTGATATTCCACCCAAGTATGGAATGTTGTTATCTAGATCTTGGGGTGCCAAGATACAAGGATCTTTGCAAATGGACATGTCTTATGCCACCATCTCAGTCTTCGGCCAGCCTAAGAGGCTATACCGAGAAACTTTGATGAAGTATGTGGTAAGTAGTCAAGAAAAACCCCAAAACTTTCCCATTTATTCTATGCATTCAGACATGGACTCTTTTATCTTGTACAACACTGAGATTCATACCCCAACTGATGTTAAAATTGTGGCTTTAAGTCAGGATGAATTCCTAGATAAAGAATCCACAGTTCAAATTCAAGAAGTCTCAAAAAACAATAAATTGACAGTCACACATGAGGAATCCCATGAGACTGAAAATCCAACTCTGCATGCTGAGCAAATTGAAAAAACTCCTAATACCAGCTCCAATCAAGAAAACCTATGGTATATAGAATTTGATGGATCTGTTAATAAGCTAGGAGCAGGGCTAGGGATTTGGATACACAATATGAAGGATGACCACACTGAGGGACATGCATATAGATTGAATTTCAGATGCATTAACAACATGGCCGAATATGAAGCCCTCCTCTTAGGGCTAGGTGCAGCTCGAATATCAATTTTGGGAGATTCTGACCTCATCATTCAACAAATAAAGGGTATGGATTTCAGATTTCTGTGGCTTGAATCTTTTGAATAATTAACCGGAGAATCCACAGTTTCATTATTTTTGAATCCACAGATTCAAAAATAATGAAACTGTGGATTCTCCGGTTAATTATTCAAAATAAAGGGTAATTTCATTACAAATGATCTTAGGTTGAAATCATATAGAGCTGCTACAATGGAAATTCTCAACACCTTTCTCGAATCCCAATTGACTAAAATTCCAAGGAATCAAAATTTGCATGCTCATAGTCTAGCAACCTTTGCCAGTACTTGCAAATTGCCATTTAAGCCCAATCACCGATTCACTGCCGAAATCAAACATAGACCTGTTGTACCAGATAATATTAAAAACTGGCAAGTGTTTGAAAATGACACATAAATCAACAATTTCTTGACTTTGAAAGAGGAGTTCTCAAGCACAAAAATGAATACCAACACAATAGATGAAAGCAATCAAATAGACAAAATTGAAACACATATTTCTGCTGAAACAACAAACCAAATTCTACATCCCACTAGGTTTACTAAAACCGATTTACAGGAATTTCAAGAAAAAGAATGTGAGGATGCCATTGGAGCAGAATGTGAAGTCATTGAGTTAAAGGATAATTTTCTACCTACAGGCGTCACTCCTTTAGAGGACATTTTTGACTCAAATGACATCTCTAGGAAACCTAAAATGCAGCCATTAAACACAGAAATTGAGGACTGTAATTTAGGAACTGCAGAGAATCCCAAAATGATAAAATTGTCCAAAGCTCTGCCTCCTGACCAAAAACTCAAGTATATTGAACTATTCAAAGAATTTCAAGATGTTTTTGCATGGAGTTATGAGGACCTAAAGTCTTATGACACTGCAGTCATCCAACACACCATACCTCTCAAAGAAAACCAAAAACCTTCCAAACAGAAAATTAGGAGGGTCAACCCTGTGCTGCTCCCTTTGATTGAGAAAGAAGTTAAGAGAATGTATGAAGCTGGAATTATAGCTCCAATCAGATTTTCAGAATGGATTTCAAATTTAGTGCCCACTAGAAAGAAAACAAGGGAGATTAGGTTGTGTGTCGATTCGAGAAATTTGAACAAAGTCTCTTTAAGGGATAATTACCCTTTACCCAAAATGGATCACATTCTGCAAAGGGTAGTGGGTGCTTCAAGGATATCACTGTGTTGAAACCCCGAAAATCGGGTCTACAACAAGGGGGATACCCGCCCGGTCCGGACCTTGGTTGGCAGCTCCTTATCTGTTTAGTATAGCGGGTCCGACTGGGGATATGGGACCAGTTTCCCAATTTATGAGTGTGTGTGTGTAGAATTTGATCTTCCTGATCTAACAGTTCCTAATTAATATATTATAATTCTAAGTTTAATCTAATGCTATGCTATTGCATTCTAATAAGCAGCAACATCTAAGTCTATACTAACCCGGGGTGTAATTCTTCTATTATGTGATCTAAAAAGATTTCAGATAACAACTGGTAATAAAGATCATTAAGCTATTATGAGAAAAGAAATCAATAAGGATGAACCACTTCGTATAAGAAGTTAGACGAAACAGTTGTGAAAAGCATATCGCATAATGAGCTATTCATACATTAAGCATAAATAAATAGCTATCATCGTACAAAAGTGCCAAATGATAACTCAGGCATTCATGCAGTAATATATAAACAACTAAAAACTGTATATCACTTTAACACATAAGCAGAAATGGTTAAGAGATAAAAGTACCACTTATAACTAGTCCTACTCATGAGCTTCAAGCAACAATGATTTATCTCCTCTTGATCTAACATCCACTAAGAGTACAGAAGTGCAACATTAGTAGCAGATATTAAATGCAAACATCAACCAATCATGTTCCATTCATTCATCAAAACCTCCTCGGAGGGTGAAAAAGTGCATGTTCTGAGGACAAGTTTTTGACAAATTTCTGGACCCTTCTCTAAATGCATGAGAAGGGTTTAAATACTACTAACTAAACCTAAAAATAACTTATTTACAAAAATTCAGGATACGGTTTAAATGACCGTCCTTTTTCTAGGCAAAAATAAAGTAAAACTATTTCTAAAATTAAACCTATCATCTAACTATTTCTGCATTTGCTCCTAAACGTCGCAAGCATTTAGTATTTTCTTGAGTAGAGTCGGCTGACTGTCTTTCGCTTTTAGTTGAGCTAAGCAAATAGAATTGGCAAGAGCTGGCACCATCTTCTCAGCAAAATCAGTGATATACTTGAGAGTCATCCACTGGCTATGTGGCTTTACCGTGTATGCCCAGTAATAATCGCAATTCAACTTGGTTGACCCTTGAATTTCTTTTGCCTTTTATTGCGCTCTCTGTTCTCCGTTTGTTTTTATCATTTCTTTCTTGCAATTTTCGGGGCTTGCAGGTGGCTAAGCAATTAGAATCTTTCCTTTTTGAGCAAGTTTTCTCAGCGATGCGCGACTAGCGCTAGGCGCTAATCACGCATCGGAAACTGCCTCTGTTTCTTTGTTCTGGGCTTCTCTGATGCGTTTTTCGCCTTTTGCGTCCCTTTCTCTTATCGGGTATAAAGCTCAAAATTTGTAAAAATAATGATTTCGTGAGCTCTTGACCCTGAGCATTAAACTGTCTGCTTCGGATATTAGCATCGTTCAGTACCCATTTAACCATGGTTGTATATGAGAGATCTGTAATGGATGGCTCAGCTGAATTTTGTGAACCCGTGGCTCTATTGCATGCGGTGTCTGTGTATAAGGGCGCCATTTCTTTGTCTTTGGACATTGGAGTCCTACCCTTTCTTCCTCATAATTTCCTGCATACTGCCTTGTATAACCTTTTGTTCTTCGTTCCTACAGTTCACAAATGAGGTGAAAGTAATGATAAAAATAATGACAGGAAAGCTTTAAATGCCAAGGATATGCAAAAACATGCCACCTTACGTGAACTAGCTCTTCGATAAACACAAAACCATATTTTATTAACAATTGGCATGTAACTCATTAATTATCATTAAAGCGCGTAACCGGTTCTTGGTTTATGGAAAAAGTTTTTTGAATAATGAGCCAAGAAAATCTGCGATGGAATGTTTCTGCAATTTGCATCGCAGTATCGCATATTGCTAAATCACATTATCATTAGAGCAAGATTGCCACATCGCAAGATCGCTTAATCGCAAAATCGTAGATCACAATATCGTCGTGTTGTTTTTGTTGATGTTCTTTATGCGAATTGCGATATGCGATTTTAAGGTTTTTCAACGTGAGTGCTCATTAATGCATGCGATGCGTTGGAGTTTCGCGTCGCAATCTCGCAGTTTTTATCATTTTGGCTCATAAGAAGGTGCCCTATCTTTCTTTGCGCGATGTGATATCTCCTTAAGGAGTAACTTTACTTTCTTGATCATGAAACTTAAGTTTTTTAGATTTTTCAATAGTATTTTCCTAAGTCCATGATGGTAAGCTTTATCCAAAAGGAAATATAAGCGCTAATTGATTTTTTAAAATTTTTTGACTAAGGGTCCCCACTTATTTAGTGTTATTGCTAATACTAAATAAGGAGGGGGGTTGTTGGTGGCCACAGCAATTGGCGATTCACTTGGAAGAACCAATGATCTCTGTCTTTCTATTGAATTTTCTAAACTTCCAAAACAGAAATTTTTTTAGAAAGTTAAACTTTATTATGGAAAGATAAAGTACATTATGCTCTATTCTGTCAATGACATTTTGTTTCAACTATTTTCAGCTTTGGTTATTTGCTCCCTCAAGCTAGTCCTTGTATTTACATCAGTCATTACTTGGTCTGTAAAGATAAAACAAAGTCTTCTCTGTAAACCAGTTTTAAATATGCTCATTTGTCGTAGGTAGAGCCTCTACTGCCAGTAAGCGTTTATAGCCTCAACAGAGTTACCTGTTACCCAGCAATGATGTTGTATCCTACTTAAAGCAACCTACAACTCTCAAAGAAGAATCCACATCCACACTTATTGCTTTGATTTTCCTTTTACTCTTCAAGAACAATGTCTTGGTTTGATAGCCAATTTATGACACAGTCATTCACTTGATTTATAACTTTCCTGAACAAGCTGGCTCGTGATGAGACCCATTGTCTTTTGATTGCAACAATCTTGAGTCATTTCCCTATTGTGGTGTACAGTATTTGGCAAAGTCAGCAAGTTATAATATCTGTGATTATGATAAGCCGGCTCGTGATGAGACCTATTATTCTTCAAGATAAAGTGTATCCTTGGGTTGTTCCTCTAAAAGTTGTGATTTCCTTAGCAGGGAGGAAGTCATTGTTTCCTTAAGATAGCTCTAGACGACAATAGTAGAATTTTTGGAAATAGTTGTTCTATAGAGAATCTTTATTTTGTTATTGATACCTTTCATTGTACTGACATAAAACAATTTCTTCACTAAAGGTTGTTTTCATCAAACTTTATGAAGTTGAAACTAGTAGCATATCTAGGCTAGAGTCCTTAACTGTATCTTTCAATAATAAAGATCAATTTTCCAAAATATTTGCTATTTATACAAGCGAAAATATCAAAATCTGAAAGAGAATTGGTGTCTTACTCGTAAATGCCTAATGTAGCCACTCACAATTGGTTTTATTATGAAAAGAAAAACAATTACTCTACAAAATAAAAGAATAATCTTCTAGGGAAAATATTTCTTGAGAATTTGTCCATTAATAGGCAAAGAGTCTCTCTTACCTGCTAAATCCTGTAACACAAACGTTGATGGAACTATGACTTCTACAATTTGAAAAGGACCAAGCCACATTCTTTGAAATTTTGTATGTTTCCCTTTTTCTTCATGAGCCTTGTCCCATTTTAAAACTAAATCTCCTATCTGAAAATCTTTTCTGGTCATTATGTTTGAATCAAAAGAGGATTTTACTAGTGCTTGAGATTGAGCATGGTTTTCTTAGCCTGTTCTCGTTGTTCTTCTAATTTGATTATTTCCATTTTTCTTAGCTGTAAGGAGGAAGTTGGTACTTCATCAATGTATTGAACTAGAGACAAAGAGGGGATTGCTAAACGAGTCTAAAGAACCACTTCTTTCGCATAAACTAAATTAAAGGGAGAAGTGTCAATAGAAGATTTTTGCGTTATTCGGTCTACCCATAAAGCATATATTAAAGACTTATGCCAATTTTTATGATTTTGGTCAACTGCTCTTTTGATAATCCTGATTAGGTTTTTATTTGTAGGCTCAGCTAATCCATTGCCTTGTGGGTAATAATTGGCTGAATATTTAAGTTTGAATCATCTTTTAAGTGCAAATTCAGTCATTGCATTTCCAGAAAAGTATGATGCATTATCAAACATTAAAGCGGAAGGAAATCCAAACCTGGTGATTATAAATTGATCTATGAACTCAATGATATTTTCAGCATTAGCCGTCTTGAGTGGAACTGCTTCTACCCACTTAGTAAAATAATTTGTTGCTGTAAGGATATATCTATGCTGCTTAGAAGAGTGAGGAATGGTCTCACCTATTATGTCCAATCCCCACTGACTGAAAGGTTGCTCAATGTTAACTGGTTGTAGTGGAAAGGATGGCTTCTTTTATCTCCCAGCAGTAGTCTGGCAGACTTGACATTTCCTCACGTAACTGTGTGAGTCTTTGAATAACGTGGGCCAGTAATACCATGCGCGCAAGATTTTATGTGCAGTAGCATCTCCAGCATAGTTTTCGCCTGTTGGCCCATCGTGGAGTTCCTGCAAAACTTTTTCAGCTTCAGATTTTTCAAGACATCTAAGGAGAATAGAATCATAATTTATTCTAAAAAGAATATCATTTATGAGCTGATATTGTTTGGCTTTCAACCTTAGCGCTCTTTTCTTAGTATGATCGAGGTGTGAAGGAGCATACCCATTCTTAAGATAATAAATGATATCAGCATATAATGATCCTGCATCGTTTAGGCTTACCTCACACATTCGTACCTCTGCAGATGGAATTTCAGAAATTTGCGACGATCCAGCCAACATTTTGCAAAAGCCTTGACCTTTTACAATGTTTGCTGGTTTGATTTCTATGTCATATTCTTGTAAGGCAGTAACCCAATTGGCCCTTTTCTCACCCACATCCTTCTGTACTAAAAGATTCCTTACCGCTGGAAACGGTACTATGATTTTTGTATGGGTTTTGAGTAGAAAAGGTCTGAAGTATTTGATTGCTTTGAAAATGGCAAAGGCCTGTTTCTCCACATCTGAATAATTCAATTCAGTGCCTTGTAAATTTGAACTGAAAAAGGCAATTGGGGCTTCCGCCTTTTCTTGATTTTCCTGAGTGAGTATCGCAGCATATGACTTATCCGAGGCGAATGTTTATAAAATAAAAGGCTCTGAAAAATTTGGAGTTGCTAAAGATGGAGCATTAATAATAGCTTGTTTGATCAAGTTGAATGCTTCATGTTCATCTTGGCCCCATTTAAAATTTGAGTTCCTTTTAATCATGGCTTGTAAAGGAGACACGATTCGTGAAAAATCTGGAACAAATCTCTTTACAAAGTTGATCTGACCAAGGAAAGATTGCATGGCTTTTTTGTTGTGAGGTAGGGATGTTTCAGAAATCTCTTTGATTCTGTCGGAATCGATGTGAATACCAGATTTTGACACTATGAATCCTAGAAGTTTCCCTTCACTTAATGCGAAAAAGGATTTTTTTGGGTTAAGTGAAATTCCATACCTTAAACAACATTGGAAGATTTTTTTTTAAATCTCTAAGATGGTTGCTTCGTTTCTTGGAATACACGGTTATATCCTCCAAATAAATTACTACAGATTTATTGACTAAACCTTTGAATGCGATGTCCATGGCTCTCTGAAATCTGGCATCAGTATTAATCAAACCAAATGGCATCTTTTGATATGCATATGTGCCCCATTTAGTTCTGAATGTGGTTTTTAATTAATCATCAGGATGTACCAACACTTGGTTGTATCCTGAAAATCCATCCAAGAAAGACATTAATTCTGAACCCGCCACTACCTTCCATAGGTGGTAAAGGAAAATTATCTTTTTGGCAGGCCTTGTTAAGATTTCGAAAGTCAATGCAAATTCTAATATCTCCGTTTTTCTTTCTAACAGGTACCATATTGGAGACCCATTTAGAATGACTGACGGGAAAGATTATTTTGGCTTTCAATAACTTATTGAGTTCAGTATTTATCTGATTTTCTAAATTGGGATGGATCTTTCTTAGCTTTTGTTGGACAAGTTTTTCATTATCGATCATTGGAATAGTATGTTGGATGGTGGAAGTGTCATATGTTCTGAGTTCATCATAGTTCCAAGCAAAAACATTTTTATATTGTCTGAAAAGATGAATATACGCTAATTTTTCTTTAGGGGCTAGGTCGAGACCTAGATTAATGTTTTGTGGTTTGGCATCGATTCCTAGGTTTACTAATTCGTAATTCAAAGTTGAACTTTGGAGTTTTGAATTGGTAGACCTTTTAAACCGATCTTTCAAATCGTACAGGTCTTCTAACTTGACTACCAACTTAGGTATAGCATTGTTAGTGCTATCTTGTTGCAATTGTCGATCATGTTGGTCTTCGTCAATTATTTGATTGGAGTAGGATCCTTCAGATGTGAGGAAATTTACGATATCAGGATCGTCGTTGAATATTCTCCAATTTGTGATGTTATCAGGAATAGATGGTCTAAAGATTAATTCTGTTGAGAATCTGTCTGGACTCAAATCTTCTGAAGGAATAAGCTTAGAAGCTACGTTAGCCAAAAGGTCTGCACTTGCATTCTAGAGTCTAGGAATTGAAGAAATATTAAATGCTCTAAAATGCTTAGTCAAATCTTGAACTAAAGATTGATAATGTTTTAAATGACCTGATAAGCAATGTATAGTATTACGTACCTATCTGACTACAATTTTAGAGTCTCTGAAAACTTGAAGGTACTTGACGTCTAACCCGATTGCTTTGTACAACCCTTGGACTAAAGCCTCATATTCTGCTATATTGTTGGTGCAATCAAATTCGAGTCTGCATGTTAACATAATTTTATCTCCTTCTGGACTAATTAGAACGCATCCTGCTCCTGCTACTTCGTTAGATTTAGAACCATCAAAAAATAATTTCCAAAACAAAGATTTATTTACAGGACTATCTAAAAAATTGATACATTTTGAACTATCCGTTTGAGAAAAAATTTCAACTTGGGACAAAAAAGAATGTTCTAAATAAGGTGATGTATGAGCATTAAAATTGTCGAGGAAAGAATCTACTGAGTAATTGCCAATAATGCTATTGTTATATGCTATTGGTTCATTCCCCCCTCTAGCTCCATTAGTATGTATTTCTAATGTAGTTCTCGTTCAACTTTTATTTGATTTGGTTTACCATTGTAGGGCAGCCACATGTGCGACCAGTCCGTTGCGAAGTATCCATGAAGTTTTTCTGACCAATCCCTGATAAGAATTAAGCCATAAAATTCTGGAATATCAACAACTAAAATGTCAATAACTTGACATACCTTCGGGTTGGATGACATCCTTATGGTTACTTGATTTAGTTCGCCAATCACTTCGACTTGAGATCGATCTAGCTGAACTATGCGCACAATGGATTTCTGTGGTTGAACGTTTAATTTGGCACATATGGACTTTGGTAAAATATTTGATGAAGCACCAGAATCCACTAAACAATTATGCACATTTTTATTGAAAATTTCATAAGTAAGGAGAAACGGGGGAGTATGAGATCTCGATCTTCCTCCAATTAAAGCGATGTCATTTGGATCAATCTTATTGGTCGCATTAGTTGGAGGTCTTCCCATGTTCTGGGAAGCTTGAGAAAGTACAGCGGAAGGCAAAGGTGCAACTGGAACAGCATGTAATTCTTTCAACATTATCTTTTGTTGATGCTTTAACTTGCTCAATTCATAAAGAGTGATGTTGGCCCTAGTCTTTTTCATATCTTCTATAATATTTTACTCCATTTCATCTGAAACGATCAACATTTTAGATGGAGTTGATGAATCTGTTTGGACTGGGCTGGTTTGAGTCGCTTTAGATGTCGTTTTCTTTGTTGCAACTTTATCCTTTATTGTAGAGCTTGTGCTCTTTGGCTTAGGGATAGTTTGGGGAGGATCAAGTCGATTTCTACTTCATGTGCTAACTGGGAATACTTCTTGATCTTCTTCTTATGGGAGAGTGAAATCCCACATTCCTTGTAACTCTACAACTTCTTCTTCATCGGTTTTCCCTTCAGTGGCAATTTCCTCTTCCTCTTCTTCGGATTCAGCATTTGTAATAGCATTGGGTGGCTTTGAATCCGTTGAAGGGCCTCTTTTAAAAGCTCCGTAGGGCTTTTTTGAAGAATCTTTTGCTACTTGCTTCTTGATGTCGACCATTTCATTGGACATGGTCTTCAGAACTTTTTGCAATCCCTCCAAATCAAATGGATCTTTCACTTGTTTCTTCTTGGAATCTTCTTTGAAGGTGACTTTCTTGGATTTCCATTCCCCTATCGCGGATTTCTTCTCTAGGGCTATTATACATTTCTCTACTGCTATTACTTCTTTCATGTTTTCGGCTAAGGTTGTTTTATTAGCCCTGTCCACGAAGATGGCTATGTTTGATGGTAAAGTAGTGATATACCATTCACTTCGTACTTCTTCGCTAGGCTGGGAAGCAGTAGGAATTTTGTTTATGATTTTATTGAAACGTAAATTGAAATCTTTGATAGGCTCTCTTGACTCGTCCCTAAGGTTAGATAGGTCGTTGATTAGCATTGTCGTAGACCTATCATCACCAAACTTGGTTAGGAATTGCTCTTGGAAGATGTCCCAACTAGGGATAGATCCAAAGGGTAATGAGAAATACCATGATCCGGCTATTCCTTGCAGAGTATAAGGAAAAAGTCAAACAACAGCATATTCATTAGTAACCCCATTGAGATTAATGGATAGCATAAAGTTGTTTATATGCTCTTCTGCTAGCATGCCTGCCTCGGGATTAAACTTAGGTAGCCATTTCTTAGGATGGGCTAGTATTTGACTCAAGGGTGCTGGCATTAAGACTACCCCAAGGTTATTCCATGGAGTTTGGGCCCTTGCTGAACTAGTAATAGAGGAAAGTGCAGAAGATGATCCCTGTGGTTGGCAGGATGAAGATATTACAATTGCAGATGATTGAGGAGGAGTCACGGGGGTTGCAGTGGGAAAATGGACAATGATCTGAAGTGGAGGAGTGGATGGTTGACTTTGTAGTGAAGAGGTTGAGATGGATGATGATGATGAAAGAGTCTCGCTATCTGACTCTTTAGGTGATTTCCTTGCTCTTTTCCGTTTGGGAAGAGGTAATTCGGTTGGTTGAACGCCAAACTTTTCACTCTTTAATCTGGTCAGGGAGATGAGCAGGGTTATATTGCGAAGTCACGCTGCCTTGAGATTTATCAAATTTTTTAGGAGAAATAGAAAATCGCTGAATTTTGTGAATCAAAGATTCGACTTCAGGAGGTTCAATAGTAGATTGTTCTGAAATGTCAGGGTTTGTAGTAGCGGTTGATGCTCCAACGACTTCTAACTCTGGATTTAAGTGTAATGGAGAAGTTGGGGGAGATAGTGAGGACGATTTACTCTCAGAATGGTGTTTAGATTTAGATTTACTTGCCATTCATAGTTCAGGCCCTCCTTCTAGCGCCAAATATGTTGAAGCCCCGAAAATCGGGTCTACAACAAGGGGGATACCCACCCAGTCCGGACCTTGGTTGGAAACTCCTTATTCGTTTGGTATAGCGGGTCTGACTGGGGATATGAGTGTAGAATTTGATGTTCCTGATCTAATAGTTCCTAATTAAGATATTCTAATTCTAACTTTAATCTAATGCTATGCTATTGTATTCTAATAAGCAGCAACATCTAAGTCTATACTAACCCGAGGTGTAATTCTTCTATTATGCAATCTAAAAAGATTTCAGATAACAACTGGTAATAAAGATCATTCAGCTATTATGAGAAAAGAAATCAATAAGGATGAACCACTTCGTATAAGAAGTTAGACGAAACAGTTTTTGAAAAACATATCGCATAATGAGCTATTCATTCATTAAGCATAAATAAATAGCTATCACCGTACAAAAGTGCCAAATGATAACTCAGGCATTCATGCAGTAATATATAAACAACTAAAAATTGTATATCACTTTAACAAATAAGCAAAAATGGTTAAGAGATAAAAGTACCATTTATAACTAGTCCTACTCATGAGCTTCAAGCGACAATGATTTATCTCCTCTTGATCTAACATCCACTAAGAGTATAGAAGTGCAACATCAATAGCGGATATTAAATGCTCAAACATCAACAAATCTTGTTCCATTCATTCATCAAAACTTCCTCGGAGGGTGCAAAAGTGCATGTTCTAAGGACACGTTTTTGACAAATTTTTGGACCCTTCTCTAAATGCATGAGAAGGGTTTAAATACTACTAACTAAAACTAAAAATAACTTATTACAAAAATTCAGGATGTAGTTTAAATGCTCGTCCTTTTTAGGCAAATAAAACAAAATTGAAACTAAAGTTGAAGGAAAAATTAAAACTACTTCTGTATCTGGTCTTTGAAATCACACATATGTAGCATTTGCTGGAGAAGAGTCGACTGGACGACCTCTGATTTTAGCTGAGCTGAGAGAACATAATCATTAAGGACTGGCACCATTTTCTCAGCCGAATTGATGATACACTTAAGAAACATCCTTTGGCTATGTGGCTTTACCAAGTATGCCCAGTAATAATCCCAGTTCAACTTTGTTAACCCTTGGATTGCTTTTTCCTTTTCTTGAGCTTTCTTCTTCCAATCTATTTGTATTTGTTGTGCATTAGGAAAATATCCTGGAGTGGTCTCTGCGATCAGATTTGCCTTGTGCAAGTTTTCATTTACAAAATCAATAATACTACTTGCTATCGTGGCTGCTCCTTCTATTGCTTGTTCTGCCTCCCTGATTTGGTCATCCCATTTGTTAAAAAGCATGTCTTTGTGGTTTTCATTTATCCTTGGCGCACCTGCTCTTTTTCCCTCGTCTGTTTCTTGCCAAGCCAAATATACAGTCACCAGTTTATCAATTGAATCATAGTCACTTTGTAATTCTACAACTTGATGAGTGGTTTTATCACTTATTTCACAATAATAGTTCCACTGTGATATTTTTTAGCCAAATACTTCATGTTGCTGTAGTAATTGTTCATTCAAGAAAATGGATTCTTTGATAAACTCTGTAAGTTTGGGATCGTCCTTATACATCTCTTGTAGACCCTGTAACTGCTTTCCCTTCTCATCCAAACTTTTTTGATATCCTATCTGCATTTGTTGAAAGTCTTGCTATAACCTTTCAAGTTGTTTTTTGTGCTTCATTGTTAGCATTAGCTTGCTGCAATTGTTGTTGCGAGACTTATATTAGATCTTCCTTTTCTTTTAGCAACTACTGTACCTCAGATACTTTATCAATAGTTGCAGAGGCATATGCTCCTGTGATCTGAGATAGTTTGGTGAGATTCTCAGTGGGATTGTTAGTTGGATCTTGCCACAGGACGTCTAATCGTTCTACGTCTTGAGAAAGCGTGTTTTCCAATTTCCTTTTCTTCCTCTATCTTCTTACTACTACTTTGTGTTGTGGGCTATAAAATATATCAAGAGGAGGAATTCTTCTATTTTGAGCATAAGCTCAGAAGATGGGGTAATAGGAATATGCTCCATATCTGGGACATTGATGATTGTGCTTGTGACTACTTCTTTTGTTACCTGTGCATTACCCACAGGTGTTTTTATGGTTTTCCCTTCAATATTGATCAAGTCGTTGAAGGTGCTTGAATGACGAGAGGGGGAGGATCTCTTTGCAGGGAGGCAATAACCTGTTGATGTGGAAGTTCCACTGACTGGGTAGTATCCTTTACTGACCCTTCGCTCTTATCCTGTTCCTTTCTGGATTTTTTAGAATGTTCAGATATTTCTTTTTCAGACTTGGATTTAGACCCATTAGTGCTTGAACTCCCACTAAGACTAACACTTGGGGTTAGTTCTCTTAAGGGTTTTAAGTGTAGTTTCTCTAAAGGAATATTGGCTAACCTTCTTTCCTTGTATATTTTGAACCTTTGGAATTCTTTTGGAGAGAATTGCAGTTGGGCTACGTGCAGAATTTATTCAAGCGTGCTTTTCTATTGGAATATATCATCGAATACATCTGTTTCCCCAGCGAACACCTTTATCTTGACTGCAGTGGTGAAATTCTGGGCAACCTCATTAGGATCAAATGGTCTTGCTAAAAATTTGAATAACTATAAACACGTCATATTCTTTACTTCTGTGAATGCGTGGCCTACATCGAATAGCGAAAAGGCCCCACATGACACAAGAAACTGTGGCCATATAGCCTTCTTTTTGTCTTTCAAATCTTTAGTCAGACCACCTTCTCCGCAGGTTTGATAGGCAATCTCTCGAGCCAACAGTTTATCAGGGATATACAATGGTAGGACATGAGGGGGAACAATACTTCCAAATACCCTTACATAAGTAAACAATTCCTCCCCGAACCATCTTACGACAGGGAGGATGTCTACTTGTGCTTTAGGCAAGCATCTCGGAGGGTCTTTATCATACAACATTCTATACAAGGGTAGCATAATTCCATGACAAATCTAGTAGAAGTGTGGAATGAATTGAGAGTCCCATAACTCTTTATGATAGACATGGATGGGTAAGGGGTCTTGAGTTGTCCACTTCCAACCCATCACAGGAAATTTAGACACATAATGTATTGCATCCATTACATATGCAGATAGGAGGATAAATTCTCTGAGCCACAGTTCTTTTGGACTAGTAACTTACAATGGTCGTGACTAGGTTATCAGACAAAATTTTGGCCCAATCAACAATAGTGGCATTCGTGGCAGCATCCAATAATGGTAGCCATTCGGATTAAAATTTGTTGATATCTGGCATATCTACAGAGCATGGCAGCAACAAAGCAATATGGGGAGGTAACGGAACAAGTACTGTACATACCATGTTTATCTTTGTTCAGCGTTTCATCCCTCCTAGACCAATCTTTGGTGGTTTCTACCAGGTCCTGATTTTCTTTCTCAAATTTCTCCATAAAACACTTATTATAAGTTGTGTGTGGCTCCAGTAGATGATACATGAGTTTTAAATCCTACGTAGCGAATGAACCGATGAGTGCTTGTCCCTGAGTTTTGAACTGTCTATTTCTAATAGTGGTGGTATCCAGTATCCACTTGACCATGTCCGTGTATGGGAGAATTTTGGGCCGTGTTTCTATCCGGTGCAAGAATGAGCAAGCTAGCCCTGTAAGGGATGCTTCAGAAGAACTATTTGAGCCTGCGGTAGCAACAACTTCCATTACTCTGGGATTTTCATCTTCAAGCAGGTTATACATGCCTTCCCACGTAGCAATTCCCACATCTTTGTTATAGGCCATATCTGTATACAAGGGAGCCATCTCTTTTTCCTTGGAGCTTGGAGCTTTGTTTTTCTTTCCCATTTTATCCTGCGTATTACTTTTTGTTGGCCTCTATTCTCCGTTCCTGCAATTCACAAGTGAAGTAAAAATGAATGACAAGGAAGGGTGATGGGAAATTTTTAAATGTCGCAGACATACCAAATATACCACCTTACGTGAAATGATCCTTTGAAAAGCACGCACCCATATTCCATTAATAAGTAACAACTAACTCCTTTATTAGCATTTAAAGTGGATAACCATGTGTCAGCTAATGGAAAATACTTTTCTTGAACGGCGCACCCGAAAGATCTGCGATGGAGTGATTTTGCGATTTGGGGCGAAACATCACAGATTGTAGCATCACAGATCACAACATCACAAAATTGAAATATCGCAGATCGCAGGAATGTTATGTATGATAAAAAATTTTAACCTGTTTCCTGCGAGACGCAATCTTGCAATCAGCGTCATCGCATATCGGCGAATTTTGAAGTATTTCATGTAAGTTATGCTGAATGCGATGTGATATTTGTCATTATCGCATATCGTGATCTCGCAAATACTGGAATTGTGCTTGTAAGGTGGCATCCCGCTATCTTTTTGCGATGCGATTTTCCTAAAGATATTTACCTTATCATAAACTTAGATTTTAAGATTCTCTAAGGGGCTTCCTAAGCTTATGATAGTAACTTTATTTGCAGAAAGGAAATTTAAGCACTAATTTGTTTTTTCTTGGATTTTTTAACTAAGGGTCCCCATTCATTTAGCATAGATCGAATAACAATAAATGGGAAGGGGGGTTGTTGCTAGCTACAACAATTGGCGATTCACTTGGAAGAACCAGTTATCTCTGTCTTTCTATTGAATTTTCTAAACTTCCAAAACAGAAATTTTTTTAGAAAGTTAAACTTTATTATGGAAAGATAAAGTACATTATGCTCTAACCTGTCAATGACATTTTGTTTCAACTATTTTCAACTTTGATTATTTGCTCCCTCAAGCTAGTCTTTGTATTTACATCAATCATTACTTGGTATGTAAAGATAAAACAAAGTCTTCTCTGTAAACCAGTTTTAAATATGCTCATTTGTCATAGGTAGAGCCTCTGCTGCTAGCAGGCGTTTATAGCCTCGACAGGGTTACCTGTTACCCAGCAATGATCCTATATCCTACTTAAAGCAACCTACAACTCTCAAAGAAGAATCCATATCCACACTTATTGCTTTGATTTTCTTTTACTCTTAAAGAACAATGTCTTGGTTTGATAGCCAATTTATGACACAGTCATTCACTTGATTTATAACTTTGCTGAACAAGTTGGCTCGTGATGAGACCCCTTGCCTTTTGATTGTAACAATCTTGAGTCATTGCCCTGCTGTGGTATGCAGTATTTGGCAAAGTCAGCAAGTTATAATATCTGTGATTATGATAAGTCGGCTCGTGATGAGACCTCTCATTCTTCAAGATGAAGTGTACCCTTGGATTGTTCCTTTGAAAGTTGTGATTTCCTTAGCAGGGAGGGAGTCATTGTTTCCTTAAGATAGCTCTGAACGACAATAGTAGAGCTTTTGGAAATAGTTGTTCTACAGAGAATCTTTATTTTGTTATTGATACCTTTCATTGAACTGATATAAAACAATTTCTTCACTAAAGGTTGTTTTCATCAAACTTTATGAAGTTGAAACTAGTATCATATCTAGGTTAGAGTCTTTAACTATATCTTTCAATAATAAAGATCAATTTTCCAAAAGATTTGCTATTTATACAAGTGAAAAATCAAAATCTGAAAGAGAATTGGTATCTTATTCATAAATCACTAGTGTAACTACTCACAACAGGTTTTATTATGGAGGATATATTTAAGGAAGATTTAGAAATTTTCTAATGTGAGGTAATTATTCCCTTGGATATTTATATGATATGAAAAGGGCTAGTTACTTCCTTTATTTTTTACCTGCAGATTATTAAAAATAAACTATCAACATAACAAACTAACTAAATTAATTATACTCCCACTCTAACTATCTATATAAAATTGACTAGGTATAGTCATATTTCCAGTGTAACCATTCTCTCATTTTTATTCCTACACATATATACAGTTCAAATATTAGTACTAGGAATAAAATTCTTGTTGAACTGAGAACATTAAATGTGAAATCAGAATGTACAACTATTATTAGAATTTTGTTTAAAATCTCCTTATGAAATTTTCTTTCCAACTGAATACCTATTGGATCATAGAACTCTCGATGGATTTCTATTAAGGATTGATAAATATTCAAGGGAAGAGATGACATGCCAGATTGAAGATATGAATTTTTGGATTTAACAGCTTGTAACATATTATTAATGTTATGTGTGAAGGTTAAGCTTTTGACAATTTTCCATGAAAGAAAAGTTTCCAAATATATTTCTTTAAACGGATCAATGAAGAATGGATGGAAATCTTTCAAATGAAATGGAAAATTATTAATTAAATTGAACTGCTAGCAGATTTCTAAAAATACATCCTTTTGTTGATATTGTCTTGGATAGGATAGAAGCTTTTGATAAAATATTGACATTGATTGAAATTGAGATTGAAATAGCTCTACATTCTTTTGAAAAACTTCAATTTTCCAACAGGGAAATACATCACTTGAATGTCTGATAGTAAGGTGCTCAGTCTGCCAGCGTAATATATCAAAAGTCTGAAAATTAAAATATGAAAAATAAATCTAGTTTTATACAAAATGGGTGAAAAAGGAATAGAATGAAATCAATATCTGTACAACTAGTGTTATAACACAATTGGGATCGATTTGAAATAATTTCTCTTTCACAAGGATTGGCCAAAATCATGGAATTTGAGTAATTTCGAATTCCATCTTGTGAATTAGAAAGGAAATTATGATTATGAACAGGGGTGAAATTTTGAGTATGATATGAATCATAGTCTGGAATACTTTCTTGGATAGGGAAATCATGAAGATGATTTGCTACTTTAGAATGAGGATTGGTTGAAATGATTTCTAAATTAAAGTACCTCTCATTATCAGATGCTACTTGAAGTTTCTGATGATTTTCTCGAGATGAATCAACATCTTCAATGTCAAAGTAATTATCATAAATGACTTCACAATAAATTCTAGATTTCTTTGCAATTTCATCCAGTATATCCAAACAAGGAGGAACAAGCATTTCATGTTTATTGATGGCAAAAGAATGCTCCATAATTGGTTCTCTATCTTGCAAAAAACTTAATGGTGGTTCATTTAAGTCAACCTCTGTATTTCGTGACATATCGTTAATACCAAGAGGGGGAAAATTATCATCATTAAAAATATCAGGATACAAAGAAAAGTGTGAATCTGAAATAATGCATTTAAAAATGTCTCTGCTTGAGAATTCTTGTGCATTATATTCATCATAAATTTTGGGTTTCAGATCATACCTTTGTGTACTCATGTTTTTTGGAAGAAGATTGCTTTGCTGCTTTGCTCTTGGTATTTGTTGATCATGGAAAGATTTAGAAATTTGTACAGCTAGTTGTATTCTATTTCTTACCTTGATTCTTGTTTGCATTTGTTGATTTGCGATCATATTTTCTGAATTTGTCTCAAAGTTTCTTTCAGATTCCAAGTCGACCCTTCTTCCAAAATTGTTGCTTTCGTCTTCTTGTATTTGATCATAAATATCTTCTAAGCTTTGTGAAACTTCTTCATTACTACTTATTTCCACATCTGAATTGGATTTCTCATTTATATTAGAGGGAAGTTGAACAAAGCTTGGACTAATTTCATATGGATCGGGGATAGGAGGCAGAGGATAATTATGATTAACACAATCTAGTGATTCTCATTTATGGGTTCCTTTTTAGCATCAAATTTTAAACAATTCAAATGAAATCGAATATTAAAATCTCTAATAGACTCATTTTATTTTCGTAGATACTCAATCTCATCATATATTTTGATCATAATCATAGCGATCAAATTTACAAATGAAAATCATGACAAATTGATCCCAGCTGTGGATCGAGGCAACCGGAAGGGTTCTACACCAATTTCTAGCTTCTGCTACAAATGTGAGAGTAAAAATTCTAAATAAAATGCCTTCATCAATTCCTTGGAAATTAGAATTTGAAACATTTTGAATAAATTGAAGGGCATGATTAAAAGCAAAAGAATTTCTCTTACCATTGAATTTTACCTTAGACAAGAGTCTTACCGCTTCGGGTGGAGTGTTGGAAGATGCATGTACATGGATACAATTCCAAATTGGAAGTTTAAGAGGAACCGTCGTAATTTAAATACCATTTAAAAATAAAACTCCAACAGACAACATGTTTCAGGCCCTCCTTCTAACGCCAAATATGTTGAAGCCCCAGAAATCGGGTCTACAACAAGGGGGATACCCGCTCGGTCTGGACCTTGGTTGGCAGCTCCTTATCCGTTTGGTATAGCAGGTCTGACTGGGGATATGGGACCAATTTCCCAATTTATGAGTGTGTGTGTGTAGAATTTGATGTTTCTGATCTAATGATTCCTAATTAAGATGTTATAATTCTAACTTTAATCTAGTGCTATGCTATTGTATTCTAAGAAGCAAAAAACATCTAAGTCTATACTAACCCGGGGTGTAATTCTTCTATTATGCGATCTAAAAAGATTTCAAATAACAACTGGTAATAAAGATCATTCAGCTATTATGAGAAAAGAATTCAATAAAGATGAACCACTTCGTATAAAAAGTTAGACGAAATAGTTGTGAAAAACATATCGCATAATGAGCTATTCATGCATTAAGCATAAATAAATAGCTATCACCGTAAAAAAGTTCCAAATGATAACTTAAGCATTCACGCATTTATATAAACAACTAAAACTGAATATCACTTTAACAAATAAGCAGAAATGGTTAAGAGATAAAAGTACCATTTATAACTAGTCCTAGTCATGAGCTTCAAGAGACAATGATTTATCTCTCCTTGATCTAACATCCACTAAGAGTATAGAAGTGCAACATCAGTAGCAGATATTAAATTCAAACATCAACAAATCCTGTTCCATTCATTCATCAAAACCTCCTTGGACGGCGCAAAAGTGCATGTTCTGAGGACAAGTTTTTGACAAATTTATGGACCCTTCTCTAAATGCATGAGAAGGGTTTAAATACTACTAACTAAAACTAAAAATAACTTATTACAAAAATTCAGGGTGTAGTTTAAATGACCGTCCTTTTTCTAGGAAAATAAAACAAAAATGAAACTAAAGTTGAAGGAAAAATTAAAACTACTTCTGTATCTGGTCTTTGAAATCGCACGCATGCAGCATTTGTTAGAGAAGAGTCGGTTGGACGACCTCCAATTTTAGCTGAGCTGAGAAAACAAAATCATCAAGGACTGACACCACTTTCTCAGTTGATTTGATGATACACTTAAGATTCATCCATTGGCTATCTGGCTTTACCAAGTATGCCCAGTAATAATCCCAGTTCAACTTGGTTAACCCTTGGATTGTTTTTGCCTTTTCTTGAGCTTTCTGCTTCCAATCTATTTGTATTTGTTGTGCATTAGGAAAATATCCTGGAGTGGTCTCTACGATCAGATTTGCCTTGTGCAAGTTTTTATTTACACAATCAACAATACTACTTATTACTGTGGCTGCTCCTTCTACTGCTTGTTCTGCCTCCCTGATTTGGTCATCCCATTTGTAAAAAAGCATGTCTTTGTGATCTTCATTTATCCTTGGTGCACCTGCTCTTTTTCCCTCGTCTGTTTCTTGCCAAGCCAAATATGTAGTCACCCATGTATCAATTGAATCATAGTCACTTCGTAATTCTACAACTTGATGAGTGGTTTTATCACTTATTTCACAATAATAGTTCCACTGCGATATTTTTTGGCCGAACCTTTCCTGTTGTTGTAGTAATTGTTCATTCAAGAAAATGGATTCTGTGATAAAATCTATAAGTTTGGGATCATCCTTATGCATCTCTTGTAGATCTTGTAACTTCTTTCCTTTCTCATCCAAACTTTTCTGATATCCTATCTGCATTTGTTGGAAGTCTTGTTGTAACCTTTCAAGTTGTTTTTGTGCTTCATTGTTAGCATTAGCTTGCTGCAATTGTTGTTGCAATACTTGTATCAGATCTTCCTTTTCTTTTAGCAACTGTTGTACCTCAAATGCTTTATCAATAGTTGCAGAGGCATATGCTCCTGTGATCTGAGATAGTTTGGTGAGATTCTCAGTGGGATTGTTGGTTGGATCTTGCCACAGGACTTCTAATCGTTCTGCGTCTTGAGAGAGCATGTTTTCCAATTTCCTTTTCTTCCTCTGTCTTCTTACTACTGCTTTTTGTTGTGGGTTGTAAAATATATTAAGAGGAGGAATTTCTTCTATTTTGAGCATAAGCTCAGAAGATGGGGTAATAGGAATATGCTTCATATCTGGGACATTGATGACTATGCTTATGACTACTTCTTTTGTTACCTGTGCATTACCCACAGGTGTTTTTATGGTTTTCCCTTCAAGATTGATCAATTCGTTGAAGATTTCCCATTATTTGTCTAATTCGGTTATGACTGGAGGTGCTTGAATGACGAGAGTGGGAGGATCTCTTTACGGGGAGGCAATAACATGTTGATGTGGAAGTTCCATTGACTGGGCAGTATCCTTTACTGACCCTTCGCTCTTATCCTATTCCTTTCCGAATTTTTTAGAATGTTTAGATATTTCATTTTCAAAATTGGATTTAGACCCATTAGTGCTTGAACTCCCACTAAGACAAACACTTGGGGTTGGTTCTCTTAAGGGTTTTAAGTGTAGTTTCTCTAAAGGAATACTGGCTAACCTTCTTTCCCTGTATATTTTGAACCTTTGGAATTCTTCTGGAGAGAATTGCAGTTGGGCTACATGCAGAATTTATTCAAGCGTGCTTTTCTGTTGGAATATATCATCGAATACATCTGTTTCCCTAGGGAGCACCTTTATCTTGACTGTAGTGGTGAAATTCTGGGCGACCTCATTAGGATTAAATGGTCTTGTAGAAAATTTGAATAACTGTGAACATGTCATATTCTTTACTTATGTGAATGCGTGGCCTACATCGAATAGAGAAAAGGCCCCACATGACACAGGAAACTGTGGCCATATAGCCTTCTTTTTGTCTTTCAAATCTTTAGTCAGACCACCTTCTCCGTAGGTTTGATAGGAAATCTCTCGAGCCAAGAGTTTATCAAGGATATACAAGGGTAGGACATGAGGGGGAGCAGTACTTCCAAATACCCTGACATAAGTAAACAATTCCTCCCCAAACCATCTTGCGACAGGGAGAATGGCTACTTGTGCTTCAGGCGAGCATCTCGGAGGGTATTTATCATACAACATTCTGTACAAGGGTAGCATAATTCCATGACAAATCTGGTAGAAGTATGGAATGAATTGAGAGTCCCATAACTCTTTATGATAGACATGGATGGGTAAGGGGTCTTGAGTTGTCCACCTCCAACCCATCATAGGAAATTTAGACACATAACATATTGCATCCCTTACATATGCAGATAGGTAAAAAGGAGGATAAATTCTCTGAGCTGCAGTTCTTTTGGACTGGTAACTTACAATGGCCGACTAGGTTATCAAATAAGATTTTGGCCCAATCAACAATAGTGGCATTCGTGGCAGCATCCAATAATGGTAGCCATTCAGATGAAAATTTGTTGATATTTGGCATTCTGAATATTCTACAAAGCATGGCAGTAGCAAAACAATATGGGGAGGTAAGGGAACTAGTACTGTACATACCATGTTTATCTTTCTTCAGTGGTTAATCCCTCCTAGACCAGTCTTTGGTGGTTTCTGCCAGGTCCTAATTTTCTTTCGCAAATTTCTCCATAAACTGCTTATTATAAGTTGCGTGTGGCTCCGATAGATGATACATGAGTTTTAAATCCTGTGCAGTGAATGAATCGATGAGTCCCTGTCCCTGAGTTTTGAACTGTCTATTTCTGATATCGGCGCTATCCAGTATCCACTTGACCATGTCCGTGTATGGGAGAATTTTGGGCCGTGCTTCTATCCGGTGCAAGAATGAGAAAGCTAGCTCTATAAGGGATGCTTCAGAAGAACTATTTGAGCCTGCGGTAGCAACAACTTCCATTACTCTGGGATTTTCTTCTTCAAGCAGGTTATACATGCCTTCCCACGTAGAAATTCCTGCATATCTGTTACAAGCCGTATCTGTATACAACGGAGCCATCTCTTTTTACTCAGATCTTGGAGCTTTGTTTTTCTTTCCCATTTTATCCTGTGTATTGCTTTGTGTTGGCCTCTGTTCTCCGTTCCTGCAATTCACAAGTGAAGTAAAAATGAATGACAAGGAAGGGTGATGGGAAAGTTTTAAATGTTGCAGACATACCAAATATACCACCTTACGTGAAATGATCATTTGAAAAGAATGCACCCATATTCCATTAATAACTGACAACTAACTCCTTTATTATCATTTAAAGTGCATAACCATGTGTCAGCTTATGGAAAATACTTTTCTTGAATGGCACACCCGAAAGATCTACGATGGAGTGATTTTGCGATTTGGGTCGCAACATCGCAGATCGCAGGAATGTCAGGTATGATAAACTTTGTTAACATGTTTCCTGCGAGATGCGATCTTGCGATCAGCGTCATCGCATATTGGCGAATTCTGAAGTATTTCGTGTAAGTTATGCTGAATGCGATGCGATATTTGTCATTATCACATATCGTGATCTCGCAAATACTGGAATTGTGCTTGTAAGGTGACATCCCGCTATCTTTTTGCAATGTGATTTTCCTAAAGATATTTACCTTATCATAACTTAGATTTTAAGATTCTCTAAGGGGCTTCCTAAGCTTATGATAGTAACTTTATTTGCGGAAAGGAAATTTAGGCACTACTTTGTTTTTCTTGGATTTTTTAACTAACGGTCCCCATTCATTTAGTATAGATCGAATAACACTAAATGGGAAGGGGGGTTGTCACTGGCTACAACAGACTGGGAAGCCCTTTGTCCCTCAAAATCTGAAATTTGGCCATAAACCTATCAATGGCCACCTGCATGTTGTGGAACTTTTCTTCTAAGTTGAGCATAAGATTTCTTTTGGAAAGAACCTTTTTAATTTCTACGATGGCTTCAGTTCTATCCTCTACACCAAGCTCATGGAGCTCATGCCTATTCTTACTATTTAGGAGATGAATGAGTCGATTTTCATCCCCTGGTTGGTCTCCTAACTCTTCCCTTATTGGATAGCGTCAGTGACTACCTTCGCCAATTAAGTTTGCTCAAATATAACTTGAATTGATGGCCAAATATCATTGACAGAGTCAATGATATTGGCCCAGAGCATTTCTTTAGTCTATCCTAGTGACTTCTACAGTGTCAAATATCTCTCTAGGCCTTTAATTTTCTCAACCATCCTTAGGGATTTCTGTGTTTCTTTTGTTTGTTTAATTTGGGCAAGCTTACACTCAGTTGCTAAGCTTGCCACTTTTTCCTTTAGCCTTTTGAGCTCTATAGCTTGGGTGGACATCTCCTCTATGGATTTTACTAGCTCTGTTGTTTTCTCTGTTGGTGTGCCTAATGCTATAGATTTAGTTGTGATTAGCAGTGTTGTGGTAGGTGGAGTTGTAGGTGCCAATGATGCTGCAATGTAGAAGGAACTGTAGTAGAAATAGTGGGAATGGTAGTCCTAAGAGTGGTGACCAGGTCACTTTGTTTGGACGGAATCAATGTGTCTAAATCTTTCTCTGTTTCTTTAATCTAATCATTTAGCTTTAGGACCAAGTCCATGAGCTCCTCATTTCCTTGCCTCGAAGACTTCCATTATTTGAGGGTGATGTAGCTGAGGAATTTTGAGCTGCTTCTTTAGGGTAGCAATGTCATCATTCTTCTTTTTTATCAACTTCTCTATTGCATTACATCCTTGGGATCATGTCCCAATCCTATCACTAAGTCCTCTAAGGACTTGATTCTTATATCTCTAGATTGTGAAGAGGCCTTCTCCAACTCGAACTGCACTGATATATTATTTAGGGAGTTTTGCAATTGGTGGGCAGTGATGGCTTTCCCTGTCAAGGTGGAGTAATTCATCTCCCTTGGTTTCTTATGTAGCTCAATCTGGTCAATAGGATGAATTTCATTTGCCAGTACTTCGAAGTCTATCTTCTTTAAGTCTATTGTTATTCTCTATTGCTGAGTAGTGGGCTTCATGAATGCCATTTGCATTTTCCTCTCTTTAACATCAAAGGCTGACATAAGCCTTGTTTGATTTGTAGTGGTCATCTTCAAATATTGTGCATAAGTTTGGGCTTTCAGCCTCTCATTTTTGGCTTTTATTTCTTTGTTTCTTTCTTTGATGTCCCGGTCTTTGTCTACTGGCATTCTGAAAGAGGATACCTCCACACTTTGTTGTCTTTCCAACATCTGGGTATGCGATGTGGAAGGTTCTAGGATGTCTGTAGAGGGAGTGGCATGCCTACTCCCTTCTCTTTCTGTGTTTGTAACATCACTTGTATCTTTTGTATATTCCTGTTCAGAGACAGGATTAACTCTTTGTCTCTTAGCCTGGCTTATCTCTGCACAGGCCAGTGATGTTGCTCTTCCTAAGGTAGTGGCCCCTTCCCTGTTTCTCTTGACACTTTTCTCCTCATTTAGAGGAGTCTGTAGACTAAGGGGTTACTCATGGTGGCCTCTGGTCTATATGTTTTCTTTGATTTCTCTGGTATGTTTGATTTCTCTGGTCCCTCTGATAGGTTTGGTTCTTTTGATTCTTCTTGTACCTATGATTCTCCCGGCACCTGTAGGAAAGAACCCTCATAAATATGTTTCTCTAGATCAATTGATGTGTTTTCCACAGCAACTTCAGTACTATCCTTGTCCACTAAAGTGTTTTCCACCCATTCCAATTGGTTAGCATACTTTTCTATTTCAGGGATTCGATAATGAATATAAGGATCCATCTTGTTTCTCTGTCTTCTATTGTAGATGAAATCCAAGGGATCATATCTCCATTTGAAGCTCTATTTTAGATTTAGACTTTGAAGGATTTCATTTGCCTCCTTTCCACCTTGTCGGTTATTACAAATAAAGGGACCTAATTGGTTTTTTATCTTGAGCTGGGCCTTCTTTTTGGCTTTGACAAAATGTACCTCATCTGAATTGATTATCTGCCTGTAGTAATATAGAGGAAATAACCTCATTGGGAGTTATTTCAGTAGTTTGTATGGGGCCAGTTCACAACCATAAATCCTAATTTTAGTGTCGTTTTGGTAGAAGTACCAATCCCCCACTTTGTGTTGCTTTGAGAGTTGAAGGATCCTCCTTATATTTGAACTGATTCTTGGAGGAGGGCTTTCTAGCAGCATTGTCACAATGGGATGTACAAATAGGTCTATGAAATCTATATATGAATATGAAGAATCACATTTATCAATCAATGGAGTCCAGAAAATTACTAATCTAGGGTGGCCTTTTGTGTCAAGTTTCTGGAGAGTAAAGGGGAACTTATCTACTTGGTAGTATAGAAAATGGTGATACAAGACATAGGAATACTTAAAGACTCTCTCATTACTCATCCTTAGAAATTGGTCATGCATCCTATCATCGATATACTTGGCATAATCATAAATGACAGTAGGAGGTTGTCCTAGAGTGAAGCTGGACATGAAAGCCAAGATGATTTAATATATATACTCATTGGTGGTGTAACCTAGGACACTAGATATCATTGCTACAATGTCCTGACCAAATGGGGAAAATATGGTAGCCACATATGGAGGAGGATCTTTTGGGATATGCTTTTCCTCCCTGATGAAGGTTTGGAACATATCATCAAGTTTTCAGTGGTAAGCTTGGGGAATCAGTCTAATAGGTGTCCAATTGAGATAGGGGTTAGGTTTTGGCCAAGATAGATTTGTATCATTTCATTGATTGATTCAGTATTGATGGTGGAAAGTATGGTTTGGTTAGGGGACATCACTGCTCTTTGGCTGGGGATATAATTTGCATGGAAGTAATGGACAATTTATGGGAAAATGTGAACTTCGGGGAATCAGTACTTAGACAAATTGGGCTCCCAAAGACCAATTTTATCAGCATGGACAAGGTATTGATCTCTATATCGACAGCATAGCTTGAGAGGGGATTCAAGGACAGAGGTGTGCTTGATTTGGAAATCCTTATCATCCAGGGGGGTGGTATAGGTCCATGTGAGGAGTGGAAATAGGTCTGACATCCATGGCGATTGGGGCGAACATTCTTAGTTGTGGATTTGAGAATGGGGGAGGAATTTTTTCAGTCTGTTAGGGAAGTGGTGGTTCAATTCCAGGTGGGTTTGTGTTACCAGAGTTCCTTTCTTATTTTACTCAGCAACTAGTTCTGAAATTGATAGGGTTTTTTAGTGAATTATGGATTAAATACCTGGAATTGAAGAAAATTGGGTTTGAACCAGGTGACTGGCAACTGTGAATGGTCGAAAAGGCTTCGAGCAGGTTGGAAGGAAATATGGGAGCTTTGTGGCGTCTTCAGGGTGAAATTGTATGTGGGTTAGTAGCTTCGATGTTCACATGTGCATGCATGGAGGTTTACAGTTGAAAAAATGATAAAAACGAATGATTTGGGGCCTTTTTGCTTTATGCCGGAAAGTTAAAATTTGCAGGGGCAGGGGAAAAGTGGTCGCTTTTTGTGTAGCGTGGTGAACAGTATCTATTTTTGCATGTAGCGGGGTGGCGATAAGTGGTTTCCTTCACACCACTTTTGGGCCCTTGGTGGTATTGGGGGGAGGCCGCCTAATTCCATTCATTGAGCGACACGTAGCCTCAAGGGCCCAATGGAAAACAACTCTTTTTAGTTGGGTAATGTTTGGATGTCGGGCCCTTCCGAAATGGATGAGGACTGTCAGATGTGGAGGGGATTGATCGTGTGGCAATCAGGCAGTGGAGTTGCATGGAAGGTAGTGGGGGGCCCGACGGGCGTTTCAATGTGGTGGTTTTTTATTTAATGAGGGATTAAGGCAAGGTTAAGGTATTGGGGTGATTAGCAGTGAGATTTAATTGGGTTTTTAGACTAACTTAATCGCAAGTTGATTAGTTAGTGGGTTTTCGAGGTTTTGGGTAATATTATAGTTTATATAATTAAACTACGATAGGGTTTATTAATATTGTTGGAGTTAAATATATATGGGAAACAGGTTTCTGTTTGTGATTTAATAAATAAATTAGTAATTAATAAAAAGTGAACGGGAAGGGGCACAATACCCTAAGTATATGATATTTCATGTTTTAATGTTTTTCCGATAATAACATAGAAAATTAGGATATAGTGTTTTTGTGGGTTTTTTATATGAAAATGAGTCATGTGGGAGAACAAATACTTTTCCTAGGTAAAAGTAATTTAAGCTTAGGAAAAGCGCATTGTTAGGGAAAATGAAGACTAAAGGGGGGGATGAATTTTTATAAGGGGATTTTACTAGGTATTACCTATAAGTCTTTGAGCTAAGGGTCTGGCCCCTCCAAAAGTCAGAGAAATGCTCTGAGCCTTTTTGACTTAAGGTTTTCAAGTACCTTGAACTTTATTGAGGGGAATTAGTTAAGTAAAAGGTGAAATGAATGAGGAAAGTTAATTAATTTCCTTTGATATTCAATTTCATGCTTGATTGTCCAGTTTTCCTACAGAACTTTCATGATGGAAAAGATAATTAACATGCCCTTGTCTAATCAATTACCATACTTCTGCAACCTTTCTACTACTGACCCATCTACTCATCCTACCATTTTTTATTCTCTTTATTAGGGTGCATTTAAGCTAGCAAACCCTTATCAAACATTTCTTTTTCTTTACAATAGTAAACTAACTAAATCTAACCTTATTATGTCCAAGGGCTCAGATTAAAGAGTTGAGCTCCTTTTATTTACTCTACCTATCTAATTATATGCCAAGATTAAATAGTTTGGTCAGATTTTTATTCTCTATCTATAGACATGAAATTGAAACATGAAACAGCCAAGTTTAAACATTTTGACTATCATGGATTGTGGAAAAGATTACAAACTACACACAATCATTTATTTTGCACAAGAAGTAAATAGTAGTGGCATTTTGACTTGCTCACTTTCATGGTCTTTTTCTCTTCTTGGGGTTCATACTTTTTATCTTTTTTGAACTTTTTATTCTTTTTGTCCTTTGATTATTCTTTTAGGACATACCCTCTTTACATTTTTTATTTTTTTTAATATGGAAAACATTTGCAGAAAGAAAAGGTATGTACATATTACAGGTTTAATTTTAGTCATTCAAAAATTATGAGTCCTATTGGTAGGCTCCACTTGGGGATGACATTTCTTGATGAAATGTCAATAAATTTGCAGACCAATGGCCTTTTGAATTGCTGTGATGTTATCCTACAACTTTTATTTTCACCTTTCTGCATTATTGCTATTTATGACAGTAAAAACGTTTGAAGCTTAGGGCCTTCTCTTCGGGCTTCAACTTCAAACATTACCATCCAATCAACTCTAGCATTTCAAAGTAGATTATGTACAGATGATTAGTGAAATCAGTAACTAGGCTCAATATAGTGTTTGAGCATCTGACCATTCACTAATCCTCCTTCTAATTTTGTGCCATCCATTTCTCTGAGGAAGAAGCATTATTACCTCTGAAAGCATAGATGATATATGGTCCTTTCCATAGGAAATCAAGTTCCCCATGTTTACCTTTATCTTCTCTCCTTGAATCCCATTTTAGAACTTTGTCTCTTAGGTAAAAATATTATGCCTTGGTCCTTTCGTCAAAAGTATTTTTGATCCTTTCCTGCACAACTTGAGATCTGATGTACACTTCCTCCCTGGCTTGCTGTCAGTGAATTGTTTGGTTGATTCTTATTTGGATGTCATTTGGTTCAACTTACAGCTCTTGGAGTAGCTTCATCACTGGTGTTCTCAAGGAAGATGGGAAAATAACTTCCATCCCATAAAATAATTGATAAGGACTAGTACCAATGGATTTTGTTTGTGGCCAGCCTATCTACCCATAAGGCACTTACTAGCTTCTTGTTCCATGTTTTCTTGTTATCTTCTAACAATTTTTTGATGATATTTATCAGACTTTTGTTTGAGGACTCTGCTAGTCCATTTCTGTGAGGGTAATAAGTTGTGGAATGGCCCAAGGTTATATGATACTTATTACAGAAATCAATCATTCTTCTAGATTTGAAAGATGCTGCATTATCAATGATGATTTTGGTTGGGCACCCAAATCTGGATAGGATGTTTGCCTCAAGGAAGGTTATTATAATAGTGTCAGTGTCTTGCCTTGATGGTATGGCTTCTATCCATTTGGTAAAATAATCTGTAGTAGTGAAGATCCATCTTTATTGGGCTGAGGAAGGTGGGTGAATTTCACCAATGAAGTCAAGACCCCGTTATTGAAAAGGTGCTTCAGTAGAGATTAGTTTTAGGGGCAGGGGTAAAAGCTTTTTCTTTCCTTCAAAAATTTG
Source organism: Pinus taeda (assembly GCA_000404065.3). Classification (NCBI taxonomy): domain Eukaryota; kingdom Viridiplantae; phylum Streptophyta; class Pinopsida; order Pinales; family Pinaceae; genus Pinus; species Pinus taeda. Next base: position 42,217 of record APFE031191890.1, read on the forward strand.
ACATTTATGATGTGAGGTTACAAATTTCTTTACATCAGAAAACAAAGTATTCCAATAAAAACCGGCTCTAAGGATTTGTCAGCAGTGGTTTTCCAGTAAGGATGTCCTCCACAGTCACTTGCATGAAACTCTTGTAACACATTGTCAGATTCTTCTTTCAATAACTAGTTAAGAAGGATACCTTCATGATTCCTCCAAAACAAAGCATTGTCAATTATGCAAAATTTTAAAGATTTCATTTTTAAAAGTCTGCTTTTGGACCTGGATAATTCAGAAGGAGCTTGTAGATTTTCTATAACATATATGATGTCAGCATACCATGGTGATTCAATAAAGTCTTGGCTAATTGGTGGAGTCACCATATCCTCTCCATTATCCATTTCTACAACAAAATTTATATCTAAGGCCTGACAGTTCGATTCATCCATGAGGTTCGCTAAAACTTGGCCTTTGATTAACTTTGTTGGCTTGATTTCTAGGTCATATTTTAATATAGTAGCAATCCATTTCCCTCTCTTTCCATCTAGACTATCATGAGTTAGGATATCCTTGACTACTGAATTGGGGACATAGGCTATTATATGATAATATAAAATGTAAATTCTCTTTGATAGCTTTGACCAAAACAAAAGCTTGCTTTTCCATTATATTGTATTTTAAAGGGGCATCTCTCAGGGCTTTGCTAAAAAAGACAATAGGTTGTTCATAACCCTCATCATTCTTCTACAGTAGAACTACAACAATTGTGTGTTCTGAGGCAAAGGAAAATGTAATGAAATCCCTATCAAACTTTGGACTGATCAAAACTGGTGTTTTTGTTTATGCTAGCTTAATATCTTCAAAGGATTTTTTAGCCTCAACAGTTCATTTTATGGTTAAATCGTTTTTCAACATATTGTTTAATGACCTAATTAATTATGCTAAGTTAGAAATAAATCTCCTAAGAAAGTTTATTTTCACTAAAAAGGCTTGTAATTCCCCGATGCTCGTGGGATGTTGTATCTATAAAATGGCTTCAATTCTTGCAGGATCTATTTGGATAACATATTTAGAGATTATACGGCCTAATAACTTTCTGTCTTCTAACCCAAATAAATATTTTTTAGGATTTAAAGAAATTCCATACTTCCTACATTTGATGAAAACCTGCCTCAGATGATCTATGTGTTGTTTATCAGATTTTGAGAATACAGTGATATCATCCAAGTATATTACTAGGAAGTCATGAATTTCCTTAGCAAAAGCTATGTCCATGGCTCTTTGGAAAGTGGCCCCTACATTCTTTAATCCAAAAGGCATCTCCACATACATGAATGTGCCCTAAGGAGTAGTAAATGCAGTTTTACCCTCGTCATCTGGGTGAACTAAAATCTGATTGTAGCTAGAAAACCCATCCAATAATGAGATTCGGGTTCAACCTACTACCCTTTGTAATATATGATCCATTTTAGGGAGAGGGTAATTTTTTTGAGTGAAACTTTATTAAGATTCCTAAGATCAACACAAAGTCTTACCTCACTACCTTTCTTCTTTGTTGGCACCAAATTTGAAACCCAATTAGAGAATCTAATTGGTGTTATTATCTTGGCTTCATACATCCTTCTGATTTCCTTTTCAATAGAAGGCAATAGAACGGGATTGATCCTACTAAGCTTCTTCCTGAAAGGTTTCTAGTTTTCTTTTATGGGATAGTGTGTTGTATGATGTTAGTGTCATATGATTTGAGGTCCTCATAACTCCAAGCAAATAAATATTGGAATTCCTTTAATAGTTAAATGTATTTCACTTTTTCTGTAGGAGGTAAGGACCTTGAAAGTTTGATCAATTTTTGGTTTTCCTTAGTGCCTATATTACACTCCTCTATATCAGATTTTAAGGGTTCCATCTTTGGTTTTCTAGGGACATCATTTGAATCAAACAAGTCTTCCAAATGAGTTAATCCTTTGGGAAAAAAAGTTGTCTTTGAGATTAATGATTTCAGAATCTTCATTAATTATCTCATCAATTTCAACTTGCTTTAGGTTTTGTACATATAATTTCGTAAATTTAGTGGGATGGCATCTATCTATCTCTTCATCTTCTATTTTATTAATTTCTATCTCATCTTTAAAATCAGGATCTAATGTTATGTCAGTATCTATATTACTATTTACAAATTCATCCTCTAAGGTTAAAAATTTATTTATTTGTTGGTCATTAGCAAATACTTACCAGTTTTTCAAGTTATCTGGGATAGTAGTCTATGCCTGACCTCAGCAGTGTATTGATGGTTAGGTTTGAATGGTAACTTACAAGTGCTAGCAAACATTTCTAAACTATGAGCTTCCATATTATGCTTCTTAGGAATTACAACAACTTTGGCTTCTAGGAAAGTGTTTAATATTTCTATAATGGTTCCTATGTAACAAATTATTCTAGGGTCTTTGGTCATGTATACAGCTTTAATTTGATTTATCACTAATTCAGAGTCTCCCATGATAGAAACTCTTATAGCTCCTAACTGCCTAACTAATTTAAGACATAAAAGAAGTGCTTCATACTCAGTCATGTTGTTAGTGCATTCGAAATTCAGTCTGTAAGCATGGCCCTCTGAGTGATCATTCTCCAGATTATATATCCACACTCCTACTCCTGCTCCTAACTTGTTCACTGATCCATCAAATTCAATGTGCCATAATATCTCATGTTCATAATTTTCACTGTCAGGGGGAAGAAAATTTTCCTTGTTTGAGGTGTTTTGATCATCTTGTTTATTGGAAATATCACGATTTTGGACAATTTATTTTTTAGTTGTAACTGCAACTTCTTTTGGGTCTGAAATAATATTGTTTGAAGTGGTTTGTTGTATTTGTTCAGCATTATACAAAATGAAAAAATCAATGTCGGAATGAAGGGAGTAGATAGGCAAGTTTTAAGGTCTATCCCGGCTACTCATCACATATTTCATTAGGGTCTCTCTGTATAGCTTTCTAGGTTGTCCAAAGACTGAGATTGTGGCATATGACATGTCAAGTTGCAAAGATCCTTGGAGTTTAGCCCCGCATGATCTAGACAATAGCATGCCATATTTAGGCAGGATGTCAGCTAAACTATATCCATGAGAATAGTCTTAGCAAGATATTGTACTAAGGGAACACACAGGTTTTTAATTAACCCTAGACATTTTACTTGACTTGAATCAAATGAAAATAAGTCTTTGTAAGGTCTAGTGAAATCTAAGTTTAACTTTTCCATAACTGATTTAGGCATTAAATTGTGTGAAGCTCCTGTATCTAACACTGCATTGTGTAAGATTTTATCAAGAACGCTCAAGCCAATATAGAAGGGTGGTATCCCTCCTTCTAATGGTTTGCCATTAACATCAAGATCAAATATAAGCTCAGGTTGATCATCAAAAAAGTTGACAGAGTCTTCATTCTCAAAAAAGTTTAAGGTTTTGTTTATTTGAGACTTGTAGGTATCATTTTTAATAAGCTCTGTTAAAGGGACCAAAATTTTCAGTTTAGCTACCTCTGTTCCCAAATTGAAAGGAAAAGGGGATTTTTCTGTTTGAGTGTTTGGAATTTCGATAGTAGGATTTGGAGTAGGTTTCTCTTCTTTTTCTACATTTGGAGTCTTTTTCTATGGATTTTCTAATATGGTGTTTGGATATTTCTCCATTGTCTCCATGGAGGGGATTGAAGTGGATGATTGATCATTAGGGGGTTGGTCATGGGTTATATCTACAATGGTGAGACCAGAAGGGTTCTGATTTGGTCTAGCGAGGATTTGGAGAGTCTTAGTAACTGGAGCTGTTTTGATTTTCTTGGGTTGATTTGGCATTGTTTTCTTCACTTGGTCAGGAGTATCAAAATTCTTTTTATTCCTTAGGTTGTGTGGTTTATGTACTTCAAAAATGGCAGAATCATACCTTGCTTATAATCAAATGATTCTCTAGATTGGGTCTACAATTGCTGCAACATATGTAGTTCCTGCTCATCTTGGGTCAAAAAGACAGTTTCGTCATCATCTAATCCCATCAAGTTAATTTATGTGTCTTGCTTAGGGTCTTCTGAATGGGATGTTTCAACATAGCTTTCTTGAAAAGGAGGCCTAATATTCTGATTAGGTCCATTCTTTCCAGTGTTTTGATTTTGATTCTTTCCAAAGTTTGGATTTCTCACTAGAGGTGCCTGTTGATTATCCCAGTGAGGCTTCCTCTCAATGTTCTCTACTCTATCCATCAATTTTTCCATACCCTTGGTTAGAACATCTATTTTAAGGTCAGAGGGTAAGGCTTCATCTTTAGCAGATCCTCTCCTCTCATTCCTAACCCTAGCTCTTTTTGCTAGCAGGTTAGCCTCTACACTAACTGCTACACTTTGCATATCTTCTAAAGTAGGAGGATTTCTCTCTCTGAGGTTGAAGGCCATATCAGTATCAAACTCATCAGGAAATTTTATTAGAAAGCCAGGTGGGGGTCTAAGATTGACTGGTATTACATTGTATATATTGTTAAATCTGGTACAATGATCCTGGACTGTTTCATTTGGTCCTCTCTTGATGTTTTCATATTTTGAAAGGATCTACAGAGGGTTCTTTTTCTTTTCCCATCTATTTAAAAATTGTTGATAAAATATTTCTAAAGTATCTATGCTATTATTAGGTAAATCTCTAAACCATCTCCTTACATCACCTGCTAGAGTCTAAGCAAAAAGTCTCATCAATGTAGGTTTTAACCCCATACAGAAATTACTTGCATATGAATTCTAAATCACAGGAAAAATGAAAATACGAGAGCATAACACATATACACAGAGATTTCCCACTGGATCCCAAAACTAGGACTACCAGCTTGATTTTTCATTATTTTCCTTTCAATGTTACAATATATATTTATACATGCCGAAGCATCCAATACCTTGGACCGAAAACCATCGTGTCCAAACAACCATGGACCGAAAACCATAGGTAGGTTCGCCCAACCTAATATAGGGTCCAAAAAAAAAATTCTCAGGGCACTGCCCCGGACCCCGTAGAGGGGGGCTACCCGCCCCC
>APFE031191890.1:51024-62380 GCA_000404065.3 Pinus taeda
ACCGGGACTACCAGCTTAATTTTTCATTATTTTCCTTTCAATGTTACAATATATATTTATACATGCCGAAGCATCCAATACCTTGGACTGAAAACCATCATGTCCAAAAAACCATGGACCGAAAACCATAGGTAGGTTCGCCCAACCTAATATAGGGTCCAATTTTTTTTTTTTTCACGAGGCGCTGCCCCGGACCCCGTAGAGGGGGGCTACCCGCCCCCGTCAAACCCCCCAGACAGCGGGGGCTGCCGCCCCCCCTGTGACCCCCCCGCTACCCAATCGGCACAACAAAGGGGGGGCTCCGCCCCCCCGGTTCACTATGTAGGTTATTCGTGGAAAGAATATAACACAACCCAACAATCAAAATATCTTCAATATCAATTTCATGTAATTTAAAGTAGTCTATCATTTCATTTACATGATGTTGTGTTGTATAAGGTCCTATGCCATCAAATTGGACAATTTTGTTGTGGTAATCTTGTGGCATGGGACCAAGTGGGGCAGGTAACACAAGAGGAGCATATCTATTTACCATGGCTCTAAGTTGGGCAGGGCTAAGAAGTGGGGTTGGGGTACCAGGAGATAATACAATAGTTGATGGAGAACTAGGAGTAATAGGTGATTGATGTGTAATGATAGGTTGGTATAGAAGTGAGGTTATAAATGGAGGTGAGGAATCAACTTCAGATGTGGAAGGGAATAATGGTGAACAAAGGGTAGTTGATATTGGTTCAGAAAGCTCAGGGATCTTAGCAATAGTAAGGGATAACTGATGGGAATTTAGAATATACTCATCAATTGACTGGTTTTCCTTTTGGACTTCAAGATCTGCAATAAACTTTGGATCTAGAACTATGTCATCAAGTGCACTTTCAGACCTGGTTCTAAATAGGGAAAGGTCAAATGACTCATCAAAGAGGTGGTCTTCTAAAAACAACCACTCATCAGGGCATGAATCTGCTTTGATTGAAGGTGTTGGACTTACTGAGCTTTCTGGTCTTCTAGATCTTCTCGAAATCAGGTTGGGATTATCCACTACTGGGGCAGGATTTGGATCTAGATTTTCCCTAGTATATTGAGTTCTCCTTAAAGCTAGAGTTGAATTTTTCTAATTACTTCCTTTTATGAAATTTTGAAAAAAACTTCTAATAAACCCTTCAAGAGCGTTGAAATAAAGATTTAAAATTTTCTCAAAGGCTTATTAAGATTGAGGATTTGAGTTCCTTGGTATGGTTGTCACTATGTTAGCACTCAGAAGTTTTCCCCAGAAGTTATTAAAAGAAGGAATCATCTAAGGTAACCACAAACAAATCTTTTAGGCACATGTTCTTGCCAACCTAAGTCCAGAGAGGGCTCTCTCTTTATGATTTAGCTTTGTTTTTATTAGATTTTAGGTTAGTTCTTAGTGTTCATGAGGATTTTGGTTTTAGATTGAAGTTTGGGTGGTGGAATTCTTGGAATAGATGGACAGAGCTAGGTCTTCAAGCCATTGGGCTATGGAGTCAATCAATGGATAGCATAATTGGACCAGATCATTAAAGGGAATGTTCACAAGGTAGGCTAGCAAAGCAAAAGGAAAATTTTCAGGTCTAATGGATGAAATGGTTCTAACCAAGTTGAAAGGGCAATGAAGACTCCTTGGATCGGGATCAAAATGAAGAAAAGAGGGCGATCATGGAAAAATGGCAATTAAGAATCCATTGCTATAGACCAAGGGGGAAACTACAGAAGCTAAGCAGTAATTAAGAATTCCCTAACTAAGATAGTTGAGCAGAAAACATTCAGAATGTAGAACAATCAAGATAGAGTGCAATAAAGCAATTTCTGAAATATCATTCCATGTTATACATTTAGATTTTAGAGAAACAAACAAGATTTATGGAGACACATAAGAGAAATAACAGTAAACATGAGAGAATACTTATTTGTATATCACTTTACACAAGAATCCTATAAAATATTTGATCTTTATTCCTTGATCCAATGAGCCAATCTAGTCATTGATACTGTAGAAGTTAGATTTGAGAGAGAAAGTCTATAGAAATGTCTTGGAATCCACCCTACATACTTCAAAATGTGAAGTATTTATACAAAAAATAGTTACAAAATATCTCATAACAGCTTGAGATTTAATCTAGGAAACAAAATATCTTCATGCATGAAGATAGAGACAAATGTGAAACTGCTTCTTGTTGTCCCTTTTATTGTGGTGTTGATGGTTGTTTCTATTGAGTTTTAAGCCCTTTAGGCTGGCTGATGGTTGTGGTATTTCTGCGCTAGAGTCTTATTTACTAATACTCTTTGACTCTGTTACTCTTTGACCCTTCTTATCTATCTTTCACCTGTTTCACCTAGCTACCTTCATATTTACTGTGGTAACTTTCTATTGTAAAACCTTTTTAAAATAAATCTGTCATTTTATATCACCATTCTACTTCAAGAAATATCACCTTTAACATTCTCTTGTAAATTTCATATGCCTTTGTGTACTTTGCAAAATTGGGCTTGGTGAGAAACAAATGTTTCACCTCATGTTCTAAGAAAAAGAGGTTCTCTAATGTACCATACAGTACTTTTCCAGTAGGCAAAGCTTTAATGCATGAAGTGTTGGCTCGTTCCTTGGCTAGAATCCTTAGTCTATCACTATAGTCCAACTGGGTCATGAGTTTATCATGGATGACCATAGGACTGGGAAGGCCTTTGTCCCTCAAAATTTGAAATTTGGTCATAAACCTGTCAATGGCCACCTGCATGTTGTGGTACTTTTCTTCTAAGTTGACCATAAGGTTTATTTTGGAAAGAACCTTTTTAATTTCCAGGATGGCTTCAGTCCTATCCTCTACACCAAGCTCATGGAGCTCATGCTTATTCCTACTATTTAAGAGGTGGATGAGTTGATTTGCATCCTCAGGTTGGTCTCCTAACTCTTCCCTTACTTTCGGGATAGCCTCAGTGACTACCTTCACCAATTCAGTTTGCTCAAATATAACTTGAATTGATGGCCAAATATCATTGACAGAATCAGTGATATTGGCCCAAAGAATTTCTTTAGTCTGTCCTAGTGGCTTCTACACTATCAAAGCTTTCTCTAGGACTTCTCACCCACCCTTAGGGATTTCTGTGTTTCTTCTATTTTTTGAATTTGGGCAAGATTACAGTCAGTTTCTAAGCTTTCCACTTTTCCCTTTAGCCTTTTGAGCTATGTAGCTTGGATGGACATCTCCTCCATGGCTTTTACTAGCTCTATTGTTTTCTCTATTGGTGTGCCTATTGTTGTAGATCCAGTTGTGATTGGCAGTGTTGTGGTAGGTGGAGCTGTAGGTGCAAATGATGCTGGTAATGTAGAAGGAGTTGTAGTAGAAATGGTGGGAATGACATTCCTAGAAGTGATGGCTAGGTCACTTTGTTTGGACTAAATCAATGTGTCTAACTCTTTCTCTATTTCTTTAAGCTGATCATTTAGCTTTAGCACCAAGTCCATGAGCTCTTTATGTCATTTTTATGCCTCTAGGACTTCCATTGTTTGAGGGTGATGCAGCTGAAGAATTTTGAGTTGCTTCTTCAGGGTAGCATTGTCATCATTCTTCCTTTTTATCAACTTCTCTATTGATTTTACATCCTTGGGATCATGTCCCAATCCTATCACTAAGTCCTTTAAGGACTTGATTCTTGTATCTTTGGCTTGTGAAAAGGCCTTCTCCAACTGGAACTGCGCTGATATTTTATTCAGGGAGTTTTGCAATTGGTGGGTAGTGATGGCTTTCCCTGTCAAGGTGGAGTAACTCATCTCCCTTGTCTGTTTGTGCATCTTAATTTGGTTAATAGGATGAATGTCCTTTGCCAGTACTTCGAAGTCTATCTTTTTTAAGTCTGTCATTGTTCTTGGTTGCTGAGTAGTGGGCTTCATGAATATCATCTACATTTCCCCTCTTTAACATCAAAGGCTGACATAAGCCTTGTTTGATTGGTAGGGGTCATCTTCAAATACTGTGCATAAGTTTGGGCTTTCAGCCTCTCATTTCTGGCTTTTATTTCTTTGTATCTTTCTTTGATGTCCCAGTCTTTGTCTACTGGCATTCTGAAAGAGGATACCTCCACACTTTGTTGGCTTTGAAATATCTGGGTATGTGATGTGGAAGGTTCTAGGATTCCTCGAAAGGGAGTGGCATGCCTACTCCCTTCTCTTTCTATGCTTGTACATCAGTTGTATCTTCTGTATATCTATGTTTAGAGATAGGATTAATTCTTTGTCTCTTAGCCTAGCTTATCTCTACATAGGCCTGTGATGTTGCTCTTCCTAAGGTAGTGGCCCCTTCCCTATTTCTCTTGAGGCTTTTCTCTTCATTTAGAGGAGTCTGTAAGACTGGGGGGTTGCTCATGGTGGCCTCTGGTCTATCTGTTTTCTCTGATTGGTCTGATATGTCTGATTTCTCTGGTCCCTCTGATAGGTCTGGTTCTTTTGATTCTTCTTGTACCTGTGATTCTCTTGGCACCTGTAGGAAAGAATCCTTATCAAGTTGTTTCTCTAGATCAATTAGTGTGTTTTCCACAACAACTTCAGTACTATCCCTATCCACTAAAGTGTTTTCCACCCATTCCAATTGGTTGGCATACTTTTCTATTTCAGGGATTCGATGATGAATATAAGAAGCCATCTTGTTTTTCTATCTTCTGTTGCAGATAAAATCCAAGGGATCATATCTCCATATGAAGCTCTATTTTAGATTTAGTCTTTGAATGATTTCATCTACCTCCTTTCCAACTTCTTGGCTATTACAAATAAAGGGACCTAATTGGTTTTTTATCCTGAGTTGGGCCTTCTTCTTGGCTTTGACAAAATGTACCTCATCTGAATTGATTATCTTCCTGTAGTACTATAGAGAAAATAACCTCATTGGAAGGTATTTGGGTAGTTTGTATGGGGCCAGTTCATAACCATAAATCCTAATTTCAGTGTGATCTTGGTATAAGTACCAATCCCCCACTTTGTGGTGCTTTGAGAGTTGCAGGATCCTCCTTAAATCTAAACTGATTCTTGGAGGGCTTCCTAGAAGCATTGTCACAATCGGATGTACAAATAGGTCTACAAAGTCTATATATGAATATGGAGAATCACATTTATGGATCAATGGGGTCCAGAAAATTACTGATCTAGGGTGACCTTTTGTGTCAAGTTTTTGGAGAGTAAAGAGGAACTTATTTGCTTGGTAGTATAGAAAAAGGTGATACAAGACAAAGGAATACTTAAAGACTCTCTCACTACTCATCCTTAGAAATTGGTCATGCATCCTATCAACCATAAACTTGGCATAATCATAAATGACAATAGGAGGTTGTCCTAGAGTGAAGATGGACATGAAAGCCAGGATGATTTCATCTATATACTCACTGGTGGTGTAGCCTAGGACACTAGATATCATTGCTATAATGTCCTGACCAAATGGGGAAAATATGGTAGCCACATATGGAGGAGGATCTTTTGGGATATGCTTTTCCTCCCAGATGAATGTTTGGAACATCTCAGCAAGTTTGCAGTGGTAAGCTTGGGCAATCGGTCTAATAGATCTCCAAGTGAGATAGGGATTAGGTTTTGGGTAGGCTGGATTTGTATCATTTCATTGATTGATTCAACATTGATGGTGAAGAGTATGGTTTGTTTAGGGGAAATCACTGCTCCTTGATTTGGGATATAATTTGCATGGTAGTAATGGAAAATTTATGGGAAAATATGAACTTCAGGGAATTGATACTTAGGCAAATTAGGCTCCTAAAGACCAATTTTATCAACATGGTTCGGGTATTGATCTCTATATCGACAACATAGTTTGAGAGGGAATTCAAGGACAAAGGTGTGCTTGATTTGGAAATCTTTATCAGCCAGGGGGAGATGGTCTAGGTTCAGGTGAGGAGTGGAAATAGTTCTGACATCCATGCTAATTGGGGCAACCATTCTTAGTTCTTGTGGATTTGAGAATGCAAGAGGAAATCTTTCAGTCTGTTAGGGCAATGGTGGTTCAATTTCGGGTGGGTTTGTGTTACCAGAGTTCCTTTTTTATTTTAATTAAGAAAACTTAGCAACTGGTTCTAAAATTGATAGGGTTTTTTAGTGAATTATGGCTTAAATACCTGGAATTGAAGAAAACTGGGTCTGAAATGGGTGACTGGAAACTGTGAATGGTCAAAAAGGCTTCGAGCAGGCTGGAAGGAAATCTGGGACCTTTGTGGCTTCTTCAGGGTGCAATTGTACGTGGGTTGATAGCTTTGACATTCCCAGGTGTGTGCATGGAGGTTTACAGTTGAAAAAACGATAAAAACAAATGATTTGGGGCTTTTTGGCTTTATGCGGGAATGTCAAAATTGGTGGGTATGGGTGAACAGTGGCCATTTGTCATGTAGCAGGGTGAACAATAGCTATTTTGGCATGTAGCAGGGTGGTGGTAAGTGGTTTCCTTCGCACCACTTTTGGGCGCTTGGTGGTATTGCGGGGAGGCCTCCTGATTCCATTCATTGAGTGACACATAACCTTGGGGGCCCAACGGAAAACAACTCTTTTCAGGTGGGTAATGTTCAGACGTTGGGACCTTCCAAAATGGATGAGGACCGTCAGATGTGGATGGGAGTGATCATGCAACGATCAGGTAGTGGAGTTTCACATAAGGTAGTGGGGGGCCCAGCGGGTGTTTAAGCTTGGTGGTTTTTGATTTAATGAGGGATTAAGGTGGGGTTAAGGTATTGGCGTTGTTAGCGGCGGGATTTAATTGGGTTTTTAGACTAACTTAATCGTAGGTTGATTAGTTAGTGGATTTTTAGCGTTTTGGGTAGTATTATAGTTTATATAATTAAACTAGGGTAGGGTCTATTAATATCGAGGGAGTTAAATATATATGGGAAATGGGTTTTTGTTTGGGATTTAATAAATAAATTAGTATTTAATAAAAAATGAATGGTAAGGGACGCAATACCCCAAGTATATGATATTTCATGTTTTAATTCTTTTCTCATAATAACATAAAAACTTAGGATATAGTGTTTTTGTGGGTTTTTGATATGAAAATGAGTCATGTGGGGGAACAAATACTTTTCCTAGGTAAAAGTAATTTAACCTTGGGAAAAGAGTATTGTTAGGGAAAATGAATGAACTGAAGGGGGAGATGAATTTTTATAAGGGTATTTTAGTACTTACTGCCTATAAGTCATTGAGCCAAGGGTCCAGTCCCTCTGAAAGTCAGAGAAATGCTCTGAGCCTTTTTTACTTAAGGTTTTTAAGTACTTTGAACTTTATTGAGGGGAATTAGTTAAGTAAAAGGTGAAATGAATTAGGGAAGTTAATTAATTGCCTTTGATATTAAATTTCATGCTTGATTATCCATTTTTCCTATAGAACTTTCATGATGGAAGAGATAACAAACATGCTCTTATCTAATCAATGACCATACTTTTGCAACCTTTCTACTACTTACCCATCTACTCATCCTACCATTTTTTATTCTCTTTATTAGGGTGCATTTAAGAGAACAAACCCTTATCAAACATTTTATTTTATTTACAATAGTAAACTAACTAAATCTAACCTTATTACATCCAAGGGCTCAAATTAAATAGTCGGGCTCCTTCTATTTACTCTACCTATGTAATTATCTACCAAGATTAAACAGTTTGGTTGGATTTTTATTCTTTATCTATAGACATGAAATTGAAACATGAAATAGCCAAGTTTAAACATTTTGACTATCATGGATTGTGGCAAAGATTACAAACTACACACAATCATTTATTTTGCACAAGAAGTAAATAGTGGTGGCATTTTGACTTGCTCACTTTCATGGTCTTTTTCTCTTCTTGTGGTTCATATTTTTTAATCTTTTTTGACCTTTTTATTCTTTTTTTCCTTTTATTATTCTTTTAGGACATACCCTTTTTACAGTTTTTATTTTTTGAATATGGAAAACATTTGCAGAAAGGGTATGTACATATTATAGGTTCAATCTCAATCATTGAAAAATTATGACTCCAATTGGTATATGAACCTAACAGTTTCCTTTTAGGGAAGAAGTGTACCTAGTAGCAACCTTGGCCTATGTGCAGATGGGTTGAATGCACATTAGACTCTATATGTTGTTTTGAAGGTATTTTTCCTTCAACAATACTTCATCTTAGTAGATACTTTCAGTATGCACCTTTAGTAGATGCATGCAGCCTTGGGATACATGTTGTATATTATAGTTTTCCTATGAGGTTGTAGAAGCGATGAAAGAAGTGCATCGATTTTAGGCATCTTTAGTATCATTTTACAGTTTGAATTAGATGCTTTCTTTTCTTAATTTAGGTGTTTTTCTTAAATTTGTTTTATGCACAGATTTATCTTTAAGAAAAGTGCACAGTAGAGAAGGGTTCTATATTTTGAGTAGCCAACACACTTCTAAGTAGGAGGTACTCTATTCTAGGAAGCTTTTGCCATGTAGATTAGGTTCTTTATCCAAGAATCCTAAGAGGAACTATTGAAGAAATAAGAAATTCATTTATTTTGAGTTCTTCATTAGTGCATTAGTATATTGTTTATTCCATGCAATACCTCAATATTGTATACAACTATATTTAGCATGCTTTTATAGTTTGACTTAGAAGCTTAATTTTCTTAATTTAGGTGTTTTTCTTAGTTTTGTTTTATGCATAGATTTATCTTTAATAAAAGTGCACAATAGAGAAGGGTTCTATATTTTGAGCAGCCAACACACTTCTAGGTAGGAGGTACTCTATTCTAGGAAGTTTTTGCCATGCAGATTAGGTGCTTTATCTAAGAATCCCAAAAGGCACTATTGTAGCAATAAGAAATTCATTTGTTTCGAGTTCTTCATTATTGCATTGATAGTATATTGTTTATTCCATACAATACCTCAATATTGTATGATCAAATTATAGTTAAGATTGTCGTAATATTTTGACTTACCCTCTTTTAGAGGGAAACTAAAGTGTGTTTCAAGCTTGCACGTCACAATTGTATCATGCAAAGTTTACCTAGAATGAGTTTTGTGGATCTAAGTAGCGAGATACCTGTTGGAATTCAAGAGGGAATAATACTACAAAGTGGGAAAGAGGTTTTGTAGTTAACCTGCCTTTCACATTATGGTTGGAGTCACTTTGTTGGCAAAATGCTGGATTACCCAGCTTCCTTTTTATGACTGAGTGCAAGATTGAATCCTTCGACATATTCCTCACTCAATTGTCATTAAGTGATTGGTTTTCTTAGAAGTGCTTCACATCTATAAACTTTACAGGAGTTGTTATTGAGTCTTTGGATGTGCTTATCTTTTCAAAGAACACACGTATAAGAAGACGAGAAATAATATGCCCGACTAATTTCAAGTTATCTTCCTATGAAGATGGTGTTCCCTCCCATAAACCTGATGACTCACTCTACTTCTTTCTAGTGAACAAATTTGGGGCTTTTCATGAATAGTGAGACAATTTCAACCCCATAACTATCAGTTTCTTGTTTAAAGTTATACCCACTAGATTAGAACCCACAAAAGGAAAATTCCGTTGCTGTTTCAAAATAACCTACAATCGACTTATAGCATGCTATTTAATATTTTATGTATTTCTTCGTATCCTTGGCTTGTGACATAAAGACACAACAAGTTATTTTGAATTTTCTATAATAATAGTCCTAAACAATAATAATGTATGCCCAAATCTGTCATTTCAGATTATCTATGCATCTCACCTTTTGGTTTTTCAATTATCGAAGTTGTTACCTATATTGATGAGATCATCGACAACCGAGGCCACAGTGACAATATCTGTTAGAGTTTTATCTGTGTTTCACTAAAGGTTCTTTTCCTTTAGCAACACTATAATACATTATAGTTTCCATTTAGCAGAGAAGTGTACCCAATAGCAGCCTTGGTCTATGTGCAAATGGGTTGAATTCACAGTATACTTTATCTATTGTTTTGAAGGTGTTTATCATTAAATAGTACTTCATCTCAGCAAATACTTCAATCTACACCTTTAGCAAATTCATACAGCCTTGGGGTACATGCTATAGATTCTAGTTTTGTTGTGATGGTATAGTAACGATGAAAGAATCACATTGATTTTAGGCATCTTATTGTTGTTTTATGAAAGCATGCTTTTCTAATGTTTCCAAAACTTATATAGAGCCATATTTATTATACTTCTATAGTTTGATTTAGATGCTTACTTTTCTTAATTTAGGTGTTTTTCTTAGTACTATTTTATGCATAGATTTATCTTTAAGAAAAGTGCACAGTAGAGAAGGGTTCTATATTTTGAGCAGGGGACACTCTTCTAGGTAAGAGGTACTCTATTCTAGGGAAAATTTGTCATGCATGTTAGGTGCTTTATCCTAGAAAGAGTTCCAAGTCCTTGCATCCTTGAGAAAGTCCCTGCTAGACATGACACCAGTGGATAGAGTTCCAAGTCCCTAAATTTTCCAAAAAACCACCTGACCCTAGCTATCTAGCCTAAAATCCTTTACATTCCAGTCATCTCTTAGCTGTGATTTCATAGAGAGAGCCCTCTTGTTTTGGTAGGGCTAGCTACCAAACTAAAAGCTTGTTTTGTGGTTACCTCCATCAATCTCTTCATTAGCCTGGGACATTATGGAGGATAACAGAGGCATGACAACTAGGGAGTGTGTTATCTGGGAATAGTGTCCACTCAGATGTTGCTATTCCCACTAAGATGGGTGGCTATCTTAGAAATAAACAATCAAAGTCTACTATTGTTTCCTTTTATGAAAATAGATGAGAGGAGAATCAAGAAGACCAACCTGAATCTTGCGTTTGATTTCCTCTCCTTCTTGATAGAGCTTCGCTGCTTCTTCTTTGTCTGCCCAACTTCAAAAGAACCTGTGGAATCACAAAAACATACTACTATCAAAGAAAAAAGGATCTAAATTCATAAATAATACAGGATTAGATGTTTATTAACCATATAAATGCATATATATAAACAAGTACACAAGAATATGGAAGAAAACAAGAATAGCTTTATTAAGATGAAAAGTAGCAAGAGGATTACAAACATGTGCTCTGACCCAGCATCATCCTCTAGCTAGGAAGCCCTTCTTCACCTCAAGCAAAGCTTAGATCACCCAACACTATGAATGTACACTAGAAAACCAACAACACTTCTCTATAAGATACAAAATTCCAACCTCTAGATCTTTGTGATGAGGGATCCATATATAGATGATTACAAAGAGGTGAGTCACCTTCTAGGATCTTGATTAGTGTCTTCTCTCTGATAGTTCCTGCTTCCACTTGGAGAATGATGATCTCTTACTCATCCCTAGTCGAAAATAGAGAGGCAAGTGTCAGAGGGGAAGCTT
>APFE031191893.1:51069-108679 GCA_000404065.3 Pinus taeda
TTTATCAAGCGAAGAGGAAGGAGGAGAGGGAGAATCAGACGAAGTAGAAGGTTGGGAGGAAACTCTAGTGTCATCTAGTTGCTGACTTGACTGTTCAGGAATTATGGGATTCTGAACAACAGAGGTAGAGAAGAGCCAGAATGGCAAACCAATTGTCAACCCTAGAAGTGACAAAGTGGCCATATGGGGTGCACCAACATCTACCCAAGAGGGGAAGGGACTAGGATTTCCTCCAAGGGGAAATATTTGGTTGGTAGACTCCATTTTCTCAACCTAAAGACCAACGAGGGAATTTTTGATGTTATTCCGATTAAAATAAATTTTAAACGCTTTGACACAACTTGTTTTTTCAATTTTAAAGAGTCGAGAAAAAACAAAAGATGACTCTAGCGCCTTCGATTTTTATTGAGCCTGAAGTGACAAGTGCTCAGAGGACCTTTTCCTTTAAGGAGTCTGAAAAGGAGCAAAAGGGACTTCTCTGGAGATCTAGGCAGAGGGGATTACCAAACCAATCACAAAACTACATAATACTTTTTATGGTACGACAATTAATCTTCTCGAATGTTGTGTTCAGTGCATTGCGATCAATAGGGTGGCAGACACAGCTTCCTAAGGATAAAGGATGCAGCCTATTGTGGTCTCCAAAAATATACTCAATGGTACGTGGGAGCACAAGCCCGTACTGGCACTTGTCCTCTCAGAGTGGAGGAATCACCCAACCAACAATGAAAGCAACAGTTACCAGGTTTTACGACACTGGAATACATCTCTAGCCTAGACCTCTAGAAGTTGTGCATTAGGTTCCAAAGCGTTGTTAGAGTCATTAAATTTATTTTAAGTTGATCTTGCTTAAAAATTTTCCTTTTAGGTTCAGTGCATGATGTGTATACAATTCCTAAAAAATGCAGTCTAAGATGATAAACAAATGTTTAATCTTCTTTTGACAATGAAAATCCTAGCTACTAAGGAAAGAAATAATCTTTCAGCAAAGAGCATAGAGCACACGCTAAATGCACTGTCCTAAATCAAAACAAGCAGTGAAAATGCAAATGCGCATGAATGTATTTGTTTTTAGCCTTCTTAATGTATGAATGATGATAAGAAATCTATGTGCAAATCTGAATTACGTTCAAAGTGACAGTACTCAACAAATTTCTTTTCAAAATGAAGTGAAGGTAAGAGAGACACTTTGCGATTTCGAAATGAAAATTATTTTTCGACACTTTGAAAACTATTAATTCAAATCATATGTAATAGTAACTATATAATCGACTATCAAGAACAATGGGATTGTCTTCTAAAATTGAAAATGACAGCTACGACACTTTCAGATCAAGAAATGATAGTTCGACTATGTTACCTTTTTGCAAAAGAGAACTGAAAATGGCGCACAATACATAAAAACACTTACAGTTCTTTGCACTATGGAGGCGGAATAATGTAAGAGAAGGGGGTTTTCATAGAGATACACTAACCACAGACAACAAAACTCTTGAATAGGACTGAAAACAGTGAAGAAAAAACCAAAGTTTGAAGGTAAAGTTAACCTTCCCTGACCATCGCACCTATCACATTGTGAATTCAGTATGCAGCGCACCTACTACACTTGGGAAGTGCGATGCATACATACTTCCTTGAAGGTAGGGTGCAATGGTACCAGTGCGAGACTTTAAACAAGTTTTTACTCACAATTTGCAATTCAGTTTAGAGATTTAGGCCGAGTAAGTAATGTTTAGTATATGTAAAACACAGGGGTGATCTAAAGAGGTTACTAGAGCCACCACTTAGGGAAATTAGACTGTTTGTAGATCGATTGTTTAATTCATAAAAAAAACCCAAAGATAGACTGAAGCAGCATTGATCTACTTTGAATTTGTATAACAAATGCAGTTCGAAGGCTATCTGGCTTGGCTTCAGGCTCCGTTTGTAAGTTTATAAAAGAAACAAAGATAAGCTAACAAACAATCTAGTCGCTCCCTAGCGGAGTCATCATTTTGTTACCGGGAATAGTGTCCACTCGGATGCTGCTATTGCCACTAAGACTGGTAGCTATCTTAGAAAAAAACAAGTAAAGTCTACTTTCGCTTTCCTTTATGAAAATAGATAGGAGTGGAATAAGGGGACCAACCTTAGTCTTACGCTCGATTTCCTCTCCTTCCTAATAGAGCTTTGCCGCGTCTTCTTCATCTGCCCAGTTTCAAAGAGCACCTGTGGAATCACAACAACATACTACTATCAAAGAACAAAGATCTATATTCATAAATAACACAGGACCAGATGTGTGTTAACCATACAAATGCATATATAAGTAAACATACAAGAATATGGAGGAAAACTTGAATAGCTTTATTAAGATAAAAGTTGCAAGAGAATTACAACCATATGTTCTGACCCAGCATCATCCTCCAGCTAGAAAGCACTTCTTCACCTCAAGTAAAGCTTAGATCAACCAACACTATGAATATACACCAGAAAACCAACAACACTTCTCTATAAGATACAAAATTCCAGCCTCTCGATCTCTGTGATGAGGGATCCATATATAGATGATTTTAGGGAGATGATTCATCTTCTGGGGTCTTGATTAGTGTCCTCTCTCTGATAGTTCCTTCTTCCACTTGGAGAATGATGATCTCTTACTCATCCCTGGTCGAAAACAGAGAGACAAGTGTCAGAGGGGAAGCTTCTGGAAGATTCCATGATCTTCCACCTCGCATTTTGTCCATGCCATTTGTCCATTCCCAACCATCACACCCTACAGAGGAATCATTCAGTATGCATCGCACCCTATACACTGGGAAGGTGATATGCATCGCACCCTTTGCATTGGGTTTTTAGTATGGTCTAGTTTTGACCATTTATGAGCAGTTTTCAGTGGAGAACTTCTGGGAGATGATGCAATTAGCTGACCTTGTTCCTTTAGGCAGTGAAGCAACACTTTTAGGGACTTAGGAGCCCTCAATTTATGGACATTTATGATTGGGGTTGAAGTGCCCAAAAATGTCTATAACAACAGGTAAATTCAAACCATTATGGATGGGTCCCTACATTGTTAAATGAATATTGACAAAATAAGCCTACGAGCTGGTTGATTATGATGGGATTCCACTGTCATAGCCCCGAAACGGGTTGTATCTTAAATGTTACTATGCTTAATTGAGTGTAGTAAACTCATTATACATACACTTTTATTGCATTTTTGAGTGTTTTCCTTTAGAGTTGTCATTTTTGTTAGGTAATCCAATTCACATTTGTTGTAGATGTCAGAATTTTTGGAACTGTTTGTTGGGTTTGCTGACAGAGCTAGTCATAGTACGCAGAACCTATCTTTTGCAGCCTAGGCCTTTTTCGCTCCAAGCGACGAGTTAGTGAGTTTCAGGGGGATATGTATTGGTCGATCGATGAACAACATTGCTGAATATAGCACATTGATTAAAATTCTTTCTGATGCCATTTCACATGGTATACGCTGACTCATTGTTAGGCTAGATTCACAACTCATCATTCTACAACTTACTGGCGTTTATTGCATTCGGAACCTAGCTATTTATAGCATGTTCCTAAGAGTTAGGATTTTGGAAAGAAATTTTGATTTCATTCAATATTAACACATTTCCAGAAACTTAAACGCATTGACCGATTCATTAGCAAACTATGTGTTAAATAGACGTTTGCAACATTTGTAAAGAAAGCATTCCACATCAACATTTGCATCAGGATTGCATCACTTAGCCAAAATAAAACTCCAAAAATCAAAAGTAGATAGTTTTTTATAGTTTTTACAAAATGTTTTGTGTCCAAGACAAAATCGGTCATTTGATCAAGAAACTAAAAATCAATGCAGAAAAACACCGTAGACTAATGATGCTGGTGATAACAGGTCACTGCTTGTGTTATCATGCATAGGAGCCTAGTCCAATGACTCAATATGCCATTAGTATGGTGTCGTAACCTCAAAGGTAACTCATCGGTCCTGACATCCTGAATGCCAAGAGTGAGTCCCTCAATCTGATCCTGTAACACTACCAGGGTCTATGATATGTCCAGATCCTAAAGGACGACCCTCCCTACAACCTCTGCTGCTAGAGCGTCATCTGCCACCCATGGGCATGCCATTGGTTGCATTGGTCCAATATCTACACACACATAGAAGTTTGTTTAGCCTTGGTAACATCAAAAACACAAAAACATTAAAAAACTGAGAAAACAAAGATGTGGTCGAATCATTTTACCTATAGCAATCCACTGCTCACCAGCTGATAATGCCAAATCTGGGTCACCTCAAAAATCCGTCCTGACGTATGGATACTTCACAAATACCACCTCCTGATGGTTGAACCACTCAAAAAAAGAATTAGAGAAGGATATCTGTGACTAGTCGGCATGTCTATCCATAAGATTCACCTAACTCTGCATCCGTGGTTCCCTCGGTGCAGGCAATCCTAGTGAAATGTTTGAGGTTGCATCAGTGGAATTCTCTCCAAAGCAAAAGCAGTCAATATATATCCATAACCAAAGTTCTTGGTTCTTCCATTCTTCACTTTGGATAGTTGTTCTTTTATGATAGGAAGTATCACCTTGCACCAATTGAACACCTTCGGTTCTAGGCATTCCAAGGCATACTACGTGTAAGATATGTTCACTAAATGTAAGGCTGCACTGCTAGCCAATCTAGCAAAGGTAAATAAAATGGTCCTCAAAGGTCAATCAGTGATGTCCTGGAAGTTAATCTTACCATCTCTACTGGGCTGAGATCCATCCCTACAGAACTGACGAATGTAATCTTTCACGGATTTGCCCCCATGAGCGAATCCTGATAGTGAAAGAGGGGCACCATGCCTTGACAATCCCATTAGAAAGTAAATATCCTCGACCATCAAAGGAATAGATTTACCTCTAATATGGAATACCTGGTCAATAGGATCCCAAGCATTGAGAAAATACTGCAACAAATTGATCTGTTGTGTCATGCTGGATATGCAGAAGAACTTCAACAAGCCACAATTTCTTAATGCATCTACTATGCACTAGTCATGTAAAGCAATCATATCCTCCTCTTCATGTTCTCATTCACGCCATGTGACAACCATCTTGATCCAACCAATATCTAAAATGCAGACAAAATATGAGTTAGGATCCAAATTTGAGCAAAAATAGGCAAAAAATTGATGAAAAACACTTTGTAAAGTTACCTTTATGTGCCCATCGCACCCTACCTTCGATCAAGGTGAGATGGATACTAACTGGCCAGTGTACAGCTCAGTATGCATCGCATCTTTTGATATAAGCTAGGTGCGATGATTGGGGAACAAAATCTTCAAACCCTAGGGGCCCAGAAAAGTGGAAAAACTAGCTCAGAATCAAGAAAAGATGGAATGAAAATGAAGAGCTCAAGGATAGCTCCTACCTAGTCCTGACGGCACGGAAAATGGTCCACAGGATCTCCCGAAATTGACTAGTGAAATTTGAGAGGGAAAACCGCTCCAGAACTCCAAAATCCAAAATTTGAAATGAAACGATGAAAGGTAAAACTACTTTTTATATTTACTATTCATATACTTCAAGTAAAAGGTTAGGTTTAGTTCATTTTTCATCCATATATATGTATTTCTAATCAATTTGATGGAGTGTTGAGCAGGTTGAACGACTGAAAAAAGAATTTGATGTGCTAAACAATGAATTGAACATCTTTGACCACCGCTTCAAGCATAGTTTTGTCGTTTCGAGCTTGTATAAAAATGAAACTGACTCCGAGCATAGTTTGTTTGTTTCAAGCTTGTGTAAACGTGAAACCGAATCCAAGCATAGTTCCCCCATGGTTCAAGCTTGTCAAAAAATAAACCCTTCAACTAAATAACCTTTGTGACTGCCATTCTATCAGCCTTTTGAGCCTTGGTTGTGTACCTCCCATCACCTCCATCCCTTTGGCCAATCATACGCTCTCACTTGGTTGTTTTACCCTTTTTGAGGAACAATTGCGATGAGTGGTCTTATTAGCTACCCTCTTCACATAATTCACCATGTTTTGAGAAGTTCCAAATTCACTGAAACCAGTTGCTACCCTAGACACCACTCTTTCCTCAAAAATCGAGTCTCCTTTAAACCCTTTTCAGACTCATTAAATATGAAAAGATTGTCGAGCGCTAGCCTTTCTAGCTCATTAAAGTGATTGTAAATGTCATCCCTCCTATATGACTTTATACTTTTTTGGACCTGAGGGATTATCTTACGAAAAAAATTGAGCGCTTGTCTTTTTCAGCTCGTTAAAGTGATCAGAAAATTCATCCCTTTTGTATTATTTTATCCTTTTTCAGACTTAAGGGATTATTTTACAAAAAATAACTTATGGAGTTTTCTTTTCATCCCTTTTCAAACTCTCTAAACATGAAAAGGACCAACTTATCCTTGTCATTAACTCATTACAACAATAGCGACAAACTTGTCCATTCTAGACAAAACCGAGTTTCACTGTCGCTAGACTCGTTAAAACATAGCGATAGGTTTGGCTGAAGGGCGAATTATAGAACAAGCATATGTTATCCTCCTCAAGCTTGACAAAAATAAAGAGGTATTGGTCAGCAATGACTGGGGAAAAAGGGAAGAAACTTAAAGAATTTATGGTAGCAGGTCGCTTTTGAACATGACACTTCCACTCCATCACCATTATTGAGTCGGGTTGGGTTATACCGTTCACTGGTCATCTCACCATTGGTCTTTCACACCATCCATATTTTGGGGTTAACACTACCAATCCATCTTAGTGTCGCCAACATGTTCAAGAGAAGTCATTCAGTTGAGAAACCACCATCGAGTTAATGTCTCATCCACCGCAATACCCCCAACCTTCATTTTTTTTCATGACCGCCATCCCTGAACCTTGTGTCGTCAGTTCATTTCCACCTCTAGAAATCATTTACTTCGTGTCATGTTGTAGATGTGGGATACATCAAGGCCCTCCTATGACGAGTCACTTCTTGTTGACATCAGCTCATTATCCAAGAAGTTGACTTAGAAACACCCCTTTCAGTACTTTGAAGCTTGCATACATCAATGGCAAGTTTCTCACTTCTGGAAATAGGTTGACATCAATGGCCTTCAACCAAAATATTTGCGTGGTGTTCGACATCAGATCATATATTTACACCATGTGAATTGTACTGTAGTACCTTGAGGGTCATTATCATTATCGGTGATTCCTCTCGCGTCTGTTAACAGCTTACATCATTGGTTGGTAATCAGGTGATGTCTTTCCATGTTCAACTTCAAAGCATCTCTTCACATGGATTGACTTGTACATCAAGTGAAGACTAAATGAGTTTGAAGACCCCGGATCTAGTTTCATCCATCTGGGCTGTGATATATTTAGGGAAATAAAGACATAAAATGTCCAAAAGCTCTACACACATGGTCATCCAAACCATGGATGATGACTCTACATATGAAGATTCACCAATCTCCATCTGTAGACAACTATCTGATCTATGTACATGAAATGAATTTGTAAAGCTGAGCATGGGAATGCATACCTCAGCTAGATCATGAAAATTATATTATGATTATGTATTGTATTGTAACTTATGTAGTCACCTTCCAGTTCAAAACTTCAGATCCTCATGATAAAGCATTTCACCCCACATCAATATTTATGACTTCATGCTTTAGGGGGAAACTGTTATAGATATATTTGGGCACATCAACCCAAACTTATATGTCAATAAACTAGGGCTCATAAACCACTAAAATAGTTTTTTCATACCCTAAAAGAACATGGTCACCTAATTACATCATTCCCCAAAAGTTCCATCTAAGAAACCATCAAGAAATGGCCTGCACTGAACCATACTGAGTGGTACACTACCAGGGTGGAATGCATACTATTTGGGCCTTCTATAGGGTGCGATGGGTAAAGATGGACAAATTCCTGAGATAGTTTTCTAGGTGGTTGCTCATGGAACCTTCTAGAAACTTCTCCTATGCCACTTGCCTCTCTGAATTCACCCAGGGATGAGTAAGAGATCCAAGAAACCTCCAAGTGGAAACAATTGTAACAAGTGGAATGACACTAATCAAAACCCCATGGATGACTCAAACCCTTGCATGCATCTATAAATGGATCCCTCATCTAAGAGATCTAGATGTTGGAATATTGTATATTGCAAGGAAGTGCTGATAGTTTGTAATGGAGGAAAGAGTATTGTATTATTGGTGTGATCTTGCTATTTCATGAGGTGAAGAGGAATTGAAGTTGGGAGGATGATGCTAGATTAGACAACTGGGTTGTAATTCTCCCTTCTATTAATAAAGTTCTTCAATTTTTCTTCCATATGATTGCACAATTGTGAATGTTATCATTTGTTCATTATACATCTGATTCTGTAATGTTTATGTTGTAATAGATCATGATGCTTTGATGGTTCTTTGTTACTGTACTTGTGCAGGTACTCTCCAAGCGAGTTAAGTATGGAGAGGAGTTGAAAGCTCTAACAAGGGGGAGAGAGAGAAAGTAAGGGATTAAGCGGAAGTTCCAGGTTGGTTCCTTTATCTTTCTCTTATCTATTACACATAGAAGAAATCGTTGAATTTCTTTAAACTGTTGTTTCTAGGGTAGCCTTCAAACCTAGAGGGCTAGTCATTCGACAAAACACTAGTTTTCCCAAAAGCAATAGTATTTCTCTCCTTTCATCACATATAGAGTTTCTTCTGGAATCCATAGAAGTTGGCTTGAGATCCTAGTGATCTTGTGCTAGCTAATCAAATAACAATCTACAATAAGAATTAGTACTTGTGCATACAGCACCGTCACTTCCAAGTTTGTTACGAACTACCAGGTTGATAAGAGTAAAGAAGGTGGCCTAGGAGTTGCATATTATTGCTGCAATACTGGTGCTCACCACAGCACTTGGTTGCTTGGGATTTGAGCTATTGCAGAGTATTGAGCGCTGAGAAATCTTACCATCTTTTAGTATGCGACAGAGCATATCTCGTGCAACCATGATGACTGCTACCAATCCAGGTGTGAAATTTGCCAAAGATACTGCTGACGAGCCCAGAGATGTGGTGGTTTCACTAGAAGTTCAAAAATCACCACGGGCGCCATGGCTGAAGAAAGATAAACAAACTATGGGACCAGTCCACATGTCCCCAAGAAACTTGTGGTTCAGTAAGATATCAATGGAAGAAAAAGGAAATGTCGTCACCATTAAATCGGACAAAGAGGAGGAAGATTTATAGGCTCTAATTGATAAAATAGAGTCACAAGACGACATGGAGGAGGACGTCCCACCATTGCCTTCCGTAGCGAAGTTACCCACGTATGTCCCTCCGTGGAAAGGGAAAGTTAGGGTGCCCAAAGATCTAGAGGCCACAAAGAGTGCCCTCCATACCCCACTCCTCCCCAATGGAATTAATTTTTAAGGTCCACTCATAGGCCGAGTGCCTACCCTGAAATTCGAAGATTGGGACCTTGCGGATATCGAGAAGTTCCTACACCTAGCGAGAGAGAGCTTGATGAAGCAAAATTTAGAAGGGAAAGTAATCACGCTGAAGCCACGAAAATGATTGCACGATGTGGAGAAGGTCGGGTTACTTCATCTATGAGGGATACCCACTTTCACCGCACACCCATCACCATTTTTGTCATCAGGAAGCTGTTGTGCCTAGTGCATGATGGGTATTTATGGCTAGAGGAGCCTATTCCCATCACGGCAGAGCTTATTCATCAGATTTCTCAACTTCCCTGTAAGGGAAAGGGCCCTACGATGATGGTGGGCAAAAGCAACGATTTGGCTCTCACAGAAGCCATGAAAACTAAATACAAGATAGAAAAGAAGAAGCAAGGCTATGAAATTGCGAGTATCAATGAAAAAGGCATGTGCATAGCCACCTAGCTCCTAGCCAACAAATTAATGCGAAAGTGCCACGCCGATGAAGTACCAACTCTTGTGGTTGTGCTAGCTGCGCAATGCGTGGAGGGGGTCCAGTTCAACTAGGCGAAGTTCCTCTGTGAGGAATTTTTGACAAACTACAAGGAGGCCCAAGAGCGGGGTAAGACCTTCCACTACATGTTGTTTCTCTTATCCATCTTGTTGACAACAGGTGAACTACTGGAAGATAGCCAGTTCTCGGATATCGACCAGGACATACCTGAGGCTACGAAGTATGCTTCGCTCTGGGCCACTAAGGATGCAAAGCGGATTCATGCCACCAAGGTTTTTTGGGTGTTGATGGAGGCAAGCATTCAGATGTGGATCAATAGAAGACCACAGTTGTCTCCCATAATGTACATCACTCTGCAGAGCCTTGCTGAGTTTAAAGCGGACATGCACAACATTTATGTCCGAGTGCACAAGGATCCTACAAAGGCATGGACGAAGCTCCCATTCATTGCTACTGACAACACCATCTTCACGGCGTTGGAAACATGGTCTCCGGAGTGGCACACCCCAGACTTGGCAGGAATGGAAAGGGTCGTAACTCAGCAAAGAAAGAAGGACACCACGCTGTGCATCATGCAGTGCAGCTGGCCAAAAAGAGGCACTAGGAAAAAGCAGCAGCTGAGGTAGCCGCACAGCAAAAGCCGGCCAATGAAGCAGCAGTAGCGCAGACAGTAGAAACAACAAAAACACCAACAGAAGAGTTCGAGGAGGGCCATGACATGTCCACAGGGCAGGAGGTGAGGACATAGACCTGGCCGAAGAGCATGCAGACCCAGCAACCACCTTGCAACAGTTGAAAGAGGCACACGTCCCTGAGAAACCGTCCCCCAGAAAGAAGGTTAAGGAATCGAATACGTCTATCGACCTCATCACGCTTACAAAAGGTGATTTTTTTTTACGTCAGTGAAACGGTTCGCGATGTCACTAAGGATGCGCTCGAAGAGGTGATGACGGAGCAGAAAACTGTGTTGGGGGCACTAAGTGCACAGCTATAGGGACTACAGGTGCAAACCCCATAAATAGGAACAATGGCCCCATATGTCGCAGCAGGTACATTGGAGATGGAACAGATGCTACACGCCTGAATGACCAACACTTTTGTATTCCCCGAGGGTGCGTTAGCAACAACGAATGAGGTTGACTGAACTGTGTTGGGCAGTGGGCTTAAACTTGGCTACCCTTCAACGAGAAACCCTGTACCAGTTACAGGATGGGATCACAGCCGAGCTCTGTTCTAGAGAAGGCCACACGCTATAGGTATTGAGCGAACAAAAGATCAATATGGAACAACTCAACTAGCAGCGTGATGATCTAGTTGCACATACTCAAGGGCTAGAGTAGGCGGTAGACAATGCTTATAGAAACGCCCTGGAATTGGTCGTCCCGATAGATCTACTAGTAGCAGAGTGGATCCACCAATTGGCGACTGGATGCCGCGAAGCAATGGAGGAAGAAATGAGGGTGAAGCTGGACCTCAACCTTCAGATTGCCAAACTATGATTAAAGGTGCAGTCCTCTACGCCCTCAGAAGTTAGGGAATAGTGCACTGGCACTATTCAAAAAGGGCTGGAAGAAATAGGACAGGCAGTACAGAACTGCACTGCTATGTTGGAGGAATCCTTCGCGATCCTCACTTCATTACAAGAGGACCCCAACATACAGCGCCTGGAAATGGAGGCGTGAGAGCTTCAGGTGTAGTATGATAGTATGTGCGGTACAATGCAAATAGTTGTCTTGACCTAGCAGCTTGCAAAGCTACAATAGGTAAAGGCGTTGAAGGAATAGGTGGATGCTGCATGACAAAAAGAGGCGGTCCTTAAAGTGCGTGTCCAACCTTGGATTGATGAGGCCTTCCTCATCACTATAGACATTGAAGGAAAGCTCGCATAGATGAAGCCGATGCATGCCTTCAGACAAGGAGTTACCTTTGACAGCGAGTCTTCAGCCGAGAGAGTGGAGCAGATTCAGCAGACTGCAGATCAGTGTGTCGCGGACTTCTGGGAAGCGAAGGAATGGTTGTAGGGGCTTCGTGCCAAGATTACTGCACTAGCAGAGTGACTCGAGATAAGTCACGATGATTGTGTTGGGGGCTTGTTGGGCATGGAATCCCCCCCACAACAGGTTTTTAGGTCTCAAATACCAAGTTTTGGTCAGAAATGTTGTAAAAATCTGCGAATTGTGACCATAGAGTGCGAAGTGTAAAATTGAGTCATAGGGTTGTCCGCCTTAAGTATTGTATTGTAAAATAGTGTAAATTCAGCCTACCCATGGTCCACGGACCATGGGATTGTATAAATAGAGCAAGGCTCTAAGTGTAAAGTTAGTGAAGAAGTAATGGATAGATGAATATCGAAGGAATGGTTCGAGCTTTCAATAGAGTTCTAATTGTCTTGGGTTGTAGTAGTAGGAAGAGGCTCTATAGGTGAGTACACAGAGGCCTAGTAGAGTCTGTAGCTGAGTGTGAAGACCCCTGCAGCTGAGTGCATAGGGCGATGTCGAGTTTGTAAGCAAGATTGAAGATTAGTAAAAGAGAAGTTGATTCATATTCCTGTGTATTTTCTATGCATTATCTACTTTATGGTCGTATTCATTTATGTATTATGCACACTATTATAGTTGATGAATATGCTATAATCACCATAAATTTGACACACACAAGTTAAGTAATCAGTTAATTAACAAGGATCTTGGGTATTATACAGGTCACACCCCGAGTAGGGCTACAGGGAAGTTGCACCGCAGGTCGCGAAGGGATCACAAGTGTGCGTAGCGACAAGTCAGACCATAGACCTCCTAAATCCCATCAGACATCCCTAGGGTGTGGAAACCTGGTTCTAGCACCCTCCCATACTGCTTCAAGTGAGACCTTAGTCCGCACTCTGCGGAATGTTGCCGAAAGGGCCAGTAGTACTGGGATTTGCTTGGCTAAATCACCTCTGAACCTGCGTCAGGCCCATACAAGCCAACAAAGCTAAACTAATTTCAATAAACCATCTAGCTATCAAATTCAGTTGAAAACATAATGTTATTCTACCTATTCACAACTCAAGAATTCAAGCATCATTTATCTAACTCACACTTGCAGATTAAGTAATGTCCTAATTTCCAAATTTGTAATGAAGAAACTAATGCTATTTTATCTTGCAGTAAAGGAAAAGGAATGGAGGGAATGGCCTAGGTTCTACCTCTAATCATGGAGTCCAAGATGAGGGGTCAACCTACTCCTAAACTAAGCTACACTGTCATTACAGGTCAAAATAGGGGCAAAACAGGCTGCTACAGGTGTGTTACTGGAAGTTTCTACAGGATTCCTATATTGCTATAGGAAGTTTTCCGAGAGGGTTTGGAGGGTAAGGATGATGGGATAAAGTGATGGAAAGATGGATGAAGGTTGTGGGAAATGTATGGAAGGTGACTAACACCCCTAGCCAAACCCAACACTTCGGGAATGCCATATTTTGGCTAAGCGGGCTGCTTACGGTGACCTAAAAACAAAGATCAAGAAAAATGGTTGCCATTCATCAAAAGAGAGTGGAGAAGTCCTCAATGGAGGTTGTGAAAAGTTCCCTTTCCTGCAAATCCAACAGTCCTGCAACATCACATGCACATGTTCTTCTTTTCATTTGCAAACTATTACAATCAATGGTGGAAAAGATGAGTTGAATTTTGAAACTATATAACTGATGCTAAGAACTTGATCTATGCAATGAATTAACTTCTAAGCTACAACAATCATATGTAAAGAAATATAACAAATGTAGACTTTTCCAAGAATCATAAACAAGAAATCACACAATATTTTTGGGTTGTGATGGTGGAGTCCTCTAATCGTGCTCCCATGAGAGAGATGATATGGAGGCCATAGTCACAGACTTCTTGAGAAACTATACTCTACTAAAATGCAGCAACTAATCGAACATTCTAAGATAAAATAAGTATAAATACATAAGAGGGACCTAATCTACTCAGGTTGGGCCCAAACCTAAGAGCTTCAGCCCTCTGGACTAACTCAGTGATGGATCAAAAAGAAACTTTCCATTATCATTGCAAAAATTTCAAATACATCACATAATAATAAAAAATAGCAGTCACAAATGCTTGAGCTCAATAGCCTCTTAGCTATAACAAAAATTCGAATCTTATTGAGTTCCTTAGCATGTTTATTTATTCAAATGGGTAGCTACCAACAATTCCCTACAAAATAGAAATGTTTGTCTCCCAAACTAAAGAAAGGTGGATCTAGATATTCCTTGAACTACACTAGCTTGGCTGCCAATAACCTTGGCTTGCCTGGCTACCAATGACCTTGAGTTGATGAGAGATAAAGTTGTGATATTTGAATAATTGGAGGAGTTAAGGAGGTGGGCAACCTCTTAGAATCTCTCCTTGGTGTCTAATCCGAGATCTTGCAATCAAATTATCTCAAAATTGCTCCAATTCTTGCATTTAAGACATATTAGGCCACATGACATAGCAACACATCTTTTAATCCTCACACTAAGCCTGATATAACAAAATTTGTAAATAAATTTAAGAAAGAGATGATTTTAAATTTGGAGGATGGCATTGTGACCCTTATGATATACCTATTGATGAGCCTCATCAAGTACCTCTTTGAAATAATTTCTTCCTAAAAGGTCTCTTGAATTCATGCCAACTCAACTCTTTGGTCCTGATTTCTCTAACCTGCTTCACATCTTCCGACTAGATTTATGATTTCCCTTTGAGGATGAAAATAACTATTTTGACCTTCATATTCTTTGTGTAATCATGAATCTCAAATAAATTCTTCATCCTGAGTAACCATGCGTTTTCATCTTATAGTTTCTTCAAATCCCCATCAAAGGTAGGTGGCTTTTATTTCTTGAACTCATTTGGAAAATATCCTTTGTCATTCCTCCTTTAAGGATGATAATGATGATGACCATGGTGCCTGTCAAAACCAGAACTAGAATAAAACTTGTGTCCATCATCTCTCCTATTAGGTGTGTCTAGGAACCTGCCATATCTAATCATGTCATTATATTTGACCTATGCCCAACATGATATCTACTGCCATATGCCCTGTTAGTCCTGTTTTCTTGCCCACAACTAATCCTAAATGGTCCCTGTCTTTGTAAGTCTGACAAACTCTAAAGGGTAACTACATGAACCTATACTTGTTTCTCCTGCGCCTGAATGATTATGTCATTATATCCTTTGAAACTTCTTATTTCTTCCTTCAAACTTCTCAATGTGTTTGCTATGTTAGGATAGTTCCCATCATCATGTTGCTCATATGATCTATAGGGGGAATCTCATGAACTCTAGTCTACGATATTGCTAGTCATATTTGATATTCTTCCTACAAGTATATTGTTGTAGCTTTTTCTATCACCCGTCATACAAGTGCTTCAAAAGATATAGAATCCTCCTCGAGACAACCTCCAGGTTGAAATAAGACTAGTGCCTTGGCCATCTTAATTAATGTTGTCAGATTTCTCTTAAAGACTTACAACACCTTAGTTTGTCACAAGAAATTCAAATTGGATTGATTTAAAACCATTCAAATAGATACAACATATGAAGCAACTTATACATAGGAATACATAGGAAATAGTCCTCAATTAGTGGTGGCCAAATAAGATTAATAATTTGCAGAAAATTAATTGTTGAGACAGACGTAATTGTAGAAGACAGTAAAGGATAAATCTGTCATACAGAGCTTAAATGTTAAGAATTTTTTATATCTAGATTTGGAGAGAAGTGAAAGTAAGGAAATTGTTATGGAATGCTAAGATGCATGGAGTGCTTTTTAAAGACTGAATTTACACATTAATACAAACATTATCCATCAATAGATTGATCTAAATGAATCTGAATTTAATGGTAAATATATCTAGCTGCTACGTGATAGTCAATTTGAGAGGGTTGTTTAACATATATGAAAATACAGAGGGATATGAACATATTGCAATCCAATAAGTTGGAATCACCAAAAATCTTGCATTAATCTTCATAGAAAGAAGAGATATAATGTATATAAATATGTTTAGACCATGAGAAAACAAAAATAATGAAGTACAAGCACCATGAACTCACTGGGCTAGAGTTCCTTGAAAATAGCTACAACCTATCTCTATATTAGTTGAAAGATGATTACATGCAAGCCTCCTTCAAAAAAATTTCAACCCTCTTCTTCTAAAGTGAAATGGTACATATAGACTCTCCTAGACCAATTTCCCACCTTTAGGAGTCGAATTCCTTGGTGGAGGAACTGACTCCAAGATTCTCTAAACCAACAAGTGAGAGTGAGAAGGTGAAACCCAAACACTTCATGAAGAGTTTGTTTAGGAGTTTGCTTTTTTTATGAGGCCTAATAAACATAAAAAACTACCCATGACGTACATTTATTGATGCCTACAACACCTAGCCTCATATCTAGTTCCATAACATAGATAATCTTGACTTTTACTAAGTCAAACTAGAAACTAGAAATTTACACATTGAATTTTACAATTTGAAACAAAGAAAATTGGAGAAGCGCAACACCAACTTTGAGATGATTTTTAGGTGCCTTCTAGGGGTCAAAATGCAAATTTGGGAGAATGGTCAACTAGCCATTTAAGTTTAGTTTCCATAATAGTTTTCATTTCGGATTTTCGAGCCTGGGAAGACCTTCCAAAATCCATTCTCCCAAGGTCACTCCAGAAGCGCATCGCCTATCAAAAAATGGTCCAAAATGGTAGTTTTTCGCTACTTTTTTTCCTTTTTCTCCAAAAATAAGCCACCTCCACAAAATATGGGAAAATGGGTTTTTATAGGATGGAAATACCTTTCCAAAAATGTATACCTTTCCTAAAATGGAGGCCTGAGGAAAAGCACCCCGCCAAGGTGCTGCACTTCTGGAGCCGATGAATTTATGAACTTACACCAAAAATTCTCAAAAAACTCAAAATGATCAGAATTTTCTCAAAATTGGAGAGAAGGTGTAAAAATAGGTTTGTTATAGCTTCATGCATCTCCAATTTTCCCTCATCCTTTTGGTTTTTTTTGGCCTCCTTGAGCCTGTTTTCAGGTTGCTTTACCTTGACATTGGCAATCATGTTTTGAGCTTGGTAGTGGTGCACCATGTGTCTGAGCAACTGATTTTCTCTATTTTCCTTCTCAAGGAGCTTCTCCAAGTATTCATTCACCATATTGAGCCAATATTCCTTACCTTGATGAACCTCTAGGGAAATCCTATCTTCTAAGTCAAGGTCCTCATTCAGCAGAATTTGTTCTTGCTCCTTTTGCAAAGTTTTCTTGAGGCCTCTTGTTCTTGGCCTTTTCCTTTTTCCTCTCACCTTTGATGCTTCAGGCTCACTTGATTTCATGATCTCCTTACCTTTGCCAACTTGATGCATTAACTTGGCTTTTTCCTTTTCTAGGATCAACTCCTTTGCTTCGAGTTGACTGCTTTCATGTTCAAGGAATGATATAACATACTTTGCCCTTTCCAAATTGATTGCTAGCTCCTTGATTTGGTAATCCTTTTCCCTGATAGTTTGTCTCATGTTTGTGATCTAATCCTCAGTCCTTGGATCAATCAGTTCAAACTCATGTTCGATTATGTCTTTATCCTTTGCTGTCGATTCCTACTTTGTTGATGAAGAATGCTTGGCCCCTTTCTCTCTGTGAGAAGAAAACACAAGCCTCTACCCCTTCTTATACACTTTAGTCACCTAAGGTTTGGATAGCTGAGTCTTCTCCACTATTTTGCTGGATGACCCCACCTCTGTTTGTTGTTTTGGCACACTAGGAGACTGAGATGCTGCATTTTCCTCATGCCATTTCAAGGTTGCTTCCAAAACGGTTTCCCAAGACATACCTCTCTCTGCCAGCTGGTGAAGGACAATGGTTTTGATGAGACTAGGATGGAACAAGCTTGGGGAGTGCTCTTTGTCCTCTAATTTATTTTCTCAGTCATTTTGGAAATGCTCCTGAATAGATAATTACACATGTTGAGTGGCTTTTGAGAGGTGAAATGCATCAGGAGGTGAATATGATAGGCATACAACCTGGAGAATCTACCCTCACAAGTGAAGGACCTCATGACAGTTTTCATCAAAGGGGCATATTTCTCCAATAAATATCTGAAAGGCAGGAGGTGAGCATGTGTATCTCTGTATGGCATCTTCAGGAAAGGCTTGTAGTTTTCAAGATCTAGG
This sequence comes from Pinus taeda, assembly GCA_000404065.3. Taxonomy (NCBI): domain Eukaryota; kingdom Viridiplantae; phylum Streptophyta; class Pinopsida; order Pinales; family Pinaceae; genus Pinus; species Pinus taeda. The sequence goes on from APFE031191893.1 coordinate 69,194, forward strand.
TTCATTCCTTTGAACCAATATTCACCATTGTCCAGCAACCTAGTTGCAATTAAGATAGAGGCCACTGAGAAACTAAACTCAACACCAGCAATGACAGTAGTTTCTCCTTTTAGTTGTGTTGCTATCAAATCTATTAGTTGCTCATGGAATCCCACCTCACTCACCATTTTGCAAAATTCCAAGCAATGGAAATCTTCAAAGCATTGTTTGATGAAATGATAGGAGTGGATTGTGTTGTAGTATGATGGTTCATATCTGAGGATCCTCCCTCCTTTATGTTGTCTCTTTCTTTATGGCAAAGACTCTGCCTCCATGATGACACAAAGCCCTAGTAGCAGGAAGCGAAAATAAGATGTGAGGTGTGAATGGAAATGAAGTGATATGTAGGTGATTTTTGACAAAATGATGGGAGGGGTCTTGGGAAAGGTGAGATGACTTTGAATGCTGATGAAAATGAATGGAGAAATAGTGGAAAGATGATTTGCTTGCAGGTGGAAACAACAGGGTTTATGATGAAACTTGCCAAAAACCTCTAGGAATGAGCTAGGGTTTTGATTTTGAGCGTTTAAACTTTGTTTTGAGGTGGGTAAAATGGTGAAAATGGTTCATTAAACATGTATGTAGGTGTAGGATATCATTTTACATTTTTTGGAAATTAAAAATAATGATGGCCATTTTCACCCTAACATTTCCCATGCAAATTTTCCTACAAACCCTAACTTGAATAATCATTGACATGAGATAAAATTTGGAAAGAAAAAGATGGAGGATGATGGTGTGCTTACTTGTTCCTTAGCTTAGAAGGCAGTAAAATCAAGCTTGCAAGTGAAAAATTGAATTTTCGGAGAATTTGATGAATTTCGAGGCACTTTGTCCTGCGCGCAGCGCAGTGTTCCTACGCACAACGCCAAAGCACAGCACAACTCTTCAAAGCACAACGCTAGTATCCTAAGCAGAGCGCAGTGCTTCTACGCACAACGCCTGCAAATTTTTGCTAATTTCTCCTAGGAAAACAACTTTTTTGCTTTTTTGAGTGAGATAGTTTGAAGATAAAGAGTGAATAGGATGTGAATGAAGGAGTTATGGGGCTTTTGAGTTTATATAGGGGAAGTTTCCTCACTTTTTCAAAAGGAAATGGGACCAACCCTCCTTTAGAAATTGATTTTCACTTTATGAAAATAGAATTTACCTTTACCATTGCAAACCTGTGATGTATTTTGCTTTCTTGAGTGCTGGAGCTTATTTTTCTAGAACCTTTGATAACATGAGAGTATAAGGAGTGTGTAAAAAAAGAATCAAGATCAAATCTCCAAATGTTGCTTTGTCATGTTTTACTCACGACTATTTTTATTCATGAAAATGATGGACCTTGGAAACCCTAGTGACCTAATGGATGACTTGAGACCTAAATGGAATGATGATGATGACTGACCCATTTTTATTTTGATACCTTCATAAAGTGTGATAGGCGACTAGCATGACTGAATTTCCAAACGATGACTTCACCTTTAGACTGACCAAACAATGAACAAATTTGTTGTGTAAACCTAGTATCAGAAAATTTTGATTTTGAAGCCTGGAAAAAAATAGTAAAAGCATATTTGATCCAGGTGACGGGCTAACAGGACTGACACTAAGATTGGCTCCAGCTAGGGATGGTAGCTCCTTGGAGGTGTCAAGAACACCGTGGAACAAGTAGCCTTATTCATTGGGCCATGGAGTCAACATGCATAAAAACTAACTTTTGACTTAAGATTGATTGACCTTTTGACATAATAGAAAATTGAACAAAAATGAAAACAATATTAATTTAAAGAGCCTTAGGGCCTTCATTTCGGGCTTCAAACTCTTATGGCAGCTATCTAAAATGGTAGAAGTAAAATACACACTGGTATGTATGATGACTTTTCATGATTTTTAGACATAGTAGTGCTTGAGAAGCCTACCATTGGTCACCCCTCCTGAATAATATCTTCCATCCATTTCTTCCAGCAAGAAAGAATTCTTTCCTTTGAAGGTAGAAATTATGTAGGGTCCCTTCCATATGTTTTCAAACTTACCATGTTTGCCTTTGTCTTCATTTCTATCATCCCACCAAAGGACCACATCTCCCAGATTGAAATTATTTTCCTTGGTTTTGCAGTCATAAATCTTTTTAATATTTTCCTAGAGTTTGGATGTGTTTTGAAAAAATTCTTCTCTTGTCTGATATAAATGAATCATCTAATTTATTCTCCTTTGTATGTCATTAGTTTCACTCTCCAATTCCTGTAGGATTCTCATTTCTGGGACAACAGCTGATGAATGAAACACTGTATCAACTCCATATACCAGCTGAAAACGAGACATACCTATTGATTTGATGTTGATCCTATTTGCCCACAAGGCATTGATGAGTTTTCTATGCCAATTCTTTTTGTTTAACTCCAGGACCTTTTTGATGATGTTAACCAAAGATGTATTGGAAGATTCAACAAGACCATTCCCTTGTGTATGATAAGCAATAGAATGTCCTAGAACAATATGATATTTAGCATAGAAGTCCACTGTTATTTTTTATTTGAGAGTAACAACATTGTCTGTCACTATTTTTTGTGGACAGCCAAATCTAGAAAAAATATTAGACTCCAGGAATTGAATGATGGCAGAATCAGTAGCTTGCCTAGTTGGGATAGCTTCAATCCACTTTGTAAACTAGTCGGTGGCTGTTAATATCCATTTATGTTGTGCTGAAGATGAAGGATGGATTTCACCAATGAAAGCTAGACCCCATTGCTGGAAAGGAGCTGAAATCAAAATTGGTTGTAGTGGTAATGGCAAAAGTTTCCTCTTTCCTTGAAAAATTTGACATTCATGGCATCTCATGACTATTTTGTATGCATCGGAAAAGAGGGTAGGCCAATAAAAGCCAGCTCTTAAGACCTTGTTTGTTGTAGTTTTCCAAAAGTAATGTCCGACACAATATCCTTTATGAAAGTCCTTCATTATATCTTTAGCTTCATTTTCTACCAAACAATTAAGAAGAACACCTCCAGTATCTTTCCAAAATAAAACACCATCTAGAATACAATATTTTGAAGCTTTACCTTTGGGGACTTCTAGAGGGGGAATCAAGTGCTACAAGACATAGACAATGTCAGAATACCAAGGTGAGGTCAGTGATCTAGCTTTACCTTTGGGGACTTCCAGAGGGTGGAATCAAGTGCTGCAAGACATAGACAATGTCAGAATACCAAGGTGAGGTCATGAACATGTTGGACACCTACAGGAAAGGGTCGTCTTCTTCTTGTTCTTTTGATAATGTAGCCATCAAATTGATATCTAGTGCATGTAGATTTGATTTTGCCATGAGTTTGGCTAACCCTTGTCCTTTGATGAGTTTTGTTGGATTTATCTCCAATTCATACTCCAACATGGCTGCAATCCACTTTCCTCTTCTGCCTTTAGGATCTGTTTGCACAAGAATTTCTTTTACTATTGTAGTAGGGACATAAGCAATGGTATGAGAATGTAGAATATAAACTTGACAATCCTTAAGGGATTTTACCAATGCCAATGCCTGCTTCTTAATGATATTATATCTCAATGCTGCATCTCTTATAGTGCGACTGAAGAATGCTATAGGCTGCTCATTTTTCTGATCTTTTTTTTTGCATTAGGACTGTTGCTAATGTATGCTCAGATGCAAAAGAAAAGATGATGAAATCTGAAGTATAATCTGGACTAATCAAAATAAGAGAAGTAGATAATGCAAACTTTACCTCAAAAAATGATTTCTTAGCCTCCAAATACCACTTTACCTCATTGTCCTTCTTCAACATATTCGTCATTTCTTTCAAGCGCTCATCTAGATTAGGAATACATCTCCTCAAAAATTAATTTTCCCATTGAACGACTGAATCTCTTTCTTGTTACTAGGGAAGTCTAGTTGTTGAATGGTCTCCACTCTTGCAGGATCAATGCAAATTCCATTTTTAGAGATGATGTGTCCTAGTTGATTAACTTCTTCCATGGCGAACAAGCTCTTCATTGGGTTAAGTGAGATGCCAAATTTTCTACATTTCTAAAAAAAAAAAAAATCCTTAAGTGTTGCAAGTGATCTTCATGAGATTTTGAAAATATTGTAAGATCATCTAGATAGATAACGATAAATACATCTTTTTAATTTGCAAATGTTATGTCCATAGCTCGTTGAAAAGTAGCTCCTGCATTATTCAACCCAAAAGGCATCTTGGCATACATGAATGTACCCCATGGTGTTGTGAAGGTTGTCTTGAGTTGATCATCCTTGTGTACTAGAATTTGATTGTATCCAGAGTATCCATCTAACAGTGACATCCTAGAGGATCTGACCACCCCCTATAGTATGTGATCCATCTTAGGCAGGGGGTAGTTGTCTTTCAAGGACACCTTATTGAGATTTCTGAAATCAATACATAAATGAATTTCCCCGATCTTCTTTCTCACAGGTACTGGATTAGACATCCATTTAGAAAACTGAATAGGGACTATTACTCCAGACTGATAAAGTCTATTTACCTATTTTTCAATCAATGGAAGCAACTTGGGATTGATTCTTCTCAATTTCTGCCGAAATGCCTTTTGATCGGGCTTAATAGGAATGGTGTGTTGAATGATACTTTTGTCATAGACTTTCAAATATGAGTAGTCCCAAGAAAATGCATTGACAAGTTCCTTCATTAAAGACATATAATTACCCTTTGTCGATAAAGACTTTGATAACTTGACCATTTTAGGAATTCCAGTTGTCCCAAAGTTTACATCTTCAACTTCCTTTTCTGTAGGAACCATGGTGGGCTTCTTGGAGACATCATCTCTATCAAATAACTCTTCCAAAGGAACCAAGCCTCTTGGAATGTTGTTTTCCTTGAGCTATAATAATTCAGTGTCAGCTGAATGGATGTTTGGATCATCAAAGTTGTATGCGTCATCAATGTGAGAATTCTGAAATTCTCCCTCCAATTGTAGAAAATTGTTTATTTGCTTATCATCACCAAACACTTGCCAAAACCTCATATTATCTGGGACAGCTAGGTGATGTTTAACATGGATGGAGTACTTATGATTAGGATGAATAGGGATCTTCACCATACTTGTTGTAGTGGCGAGTGAATCAACTATGACATTCTGAGTTCTAGGAATAAGAGATACAGCATATTCTAAAAATGTTTTGAGAATATCAAGTACAACATTGTGATAAGCTCTCATTCTTGGGTGTTTGGCCTGGTATTCCCCTTTGAATTGCTTGATCACTAATTCGGAGTTGCCATAAACTGTTTTTGCTCCCAACTTTTTCAAAATTTTGAGGCCAGCAATCAATGCCTCATACTCCGCCTCATTGTTTGAACATTCAAAGGCCAACTTGTAAGAGCTCCTTCTCACATTTCAACAGATTTTATTTGACTAATTTAATGGACCATGTATCCAGACACCAATTCTTGCTCCTTCTCTTCCTGATGCACTGTCGAACTCCATGGTCCAAAGACCATTTTCTTCATCCGAAAAAAGTATTTCTGAAGACTAAATTTTTTTATTTTTAGGATTTTGAACAGCTATCTCAAAAAATTTTGTTCTTTGGACTATCCTTTGAATTTCCTCAATAGTATTTTCAATCTGCCTATATTATTCAACTTCTTTACCTTCTATTGTTATAATTTCATGTATGCCGCCCATTACATTGGGAACTTCTAAAATTTCCATTAACTGACCTTCCTCATCAATATAATTCATATCACTAAACATAATGAAAGAGTCAAGATTAGTATGAACAACATGTATATGATGATTGACTAGTTTCTCCTTATTTCCGATCATAAATTTCATCTTCTTTTCTCTATAAAGTTTATGGATCTGTCCAAAAACAGGGATAGTGGTGTATGAAAAGTCAAGATGTAGAGTGCCCTTTAATTTTGCGCCCTAAGACCTTGAAAGCAACATTGCAAATCTAGGAGGAATATTGGTAACTACAACATCCATAAGTACATTTTTGGCCAGGATTTGGTCCAAGGACACTACCAAGTCTTTAATAAGGCCAAGGCATTTCACTCTTCTAGAATCAAAGGAATAAAGATCATGGTAAGGTCAGGTGATGCTCAATCCTAGTTTATCCATGATGACTTTAGGCATCAAATTGTGGGAGGCGCCAGAATCTAGCATAGCATTATGAAGGATAAAATCATGAAGTTTAAGACTTAGATAAAAAGGAGAAATTTCACTATCTTCAGGAGCTCCTTCTAACGCTAGACAAAAAAGGATTGTTGGCTCATCATCAGCCACATTAACTGTATCAGACATCTGATCAACCTTAAGCATCTTTGCAATCTAAAATTTATATTTGTCATTCCTTACCAATTCAGTGAGGGGAATAGTGATTTTCAATTTAGAAATTTCATTTTCCAAACTAAAAATATTAGATAGCTTTTCTACCTCTTTTGAAGCGATGTCCTTCCTTTCTATTTGGCCTTTAGCTTGAGGTTCTTTCCTTTGACTTTCAGTTTGCAGTTCTTTATCTTTCCTTACATTGCTAGTGGAGGCTTCATTTGTTCTATCCTGATTCAGTATGACATTTTCTTTGTCTTTATTCTAGCCTGCAGGATTGGTTTCTTTTCTTGGTGCGTCCTTTTGTAGATTTTGTCTTTTATGAGTTAGAGTGATAGGTACATTTCTATTCCTCAAATTCTATTTCTTTTCGAGATGACTGAGGCATTTTGATATCATCTTTGGTAATCTTCATTTTGAAAAGCCCACATATATTCACTTGCGAACACAAACTATTGATCACTTGGTATGAGAGAATCTTCAGAAAACTAATCTTCCTCTGTTAGTAAAGTAGGTAGTTCATCTTCTTCGAACAAGTGATTTGCTTCTACAATTTCTTCATTCATCTTCTTTCTGACCTTCAGTGTAATTTTGTTGGAATGGAGCTCTTACTTGACCTTGAAGATCTTGGTTTCTCTGCTCTTTCTGTCGATTTATGAATTTTTGTTGTTACTTTCCACAAAAGTTAGGATTCCTCACTGAAGGTTCAGCTTGTCGATCAGTTATGGATATTCTATCCATCATCCTCTCCATAGTTTTTATCAGATTTTCAAGCTTTGCATCAGAAGATTGTTCAGACTCCTCTTTGAAGACAACCCTCTCTGGCTTTGATTTTGACTTCTTAATGAGAAAATTGGCTTCAACATTGATTGCATTCTGCTACATCTCTTCAAGAATAGTGGGGTCTCTTTCTCTGAGCTGGTAGGCCATGTTCGGATTGAAAGCATCAGGATAATGAAGAAGAGCCAAACTAGGTGGAGGCTTCATATCATCAGGTATAGAACTATACAGTCTATTAAATCTTGAAGTGAATTCTTGAGCTGTTTCATTTAGGTTCTTTTTCATTGAATTATACTCAGCCAATATCTATAATGGATTCTTCTTCTCTTGCCAGCGAGCTAAGAATAATTCAACCAATCTTTGAGAACTATTAATAGAATTAGCAGCCATACTTCGAAACCATTTCTTACCATCTCCTGAGAAACTCTGAGCTATAATTCCAATTTTAGCATTCTCCTCATCAATTTCTTCTAAATCAATGAAATCTATTAACTTGTCGACATGCTGTTGAGCTGTAATTTCTGCACTTCCATCAAACAAAGGGAGTCCTTGACCATAATTCTGAGGCAAAGAAACAAGTTAAGTAGGCTCTAAAAGAGGCAAAAATCTTGCCATGACTGTGGGAGATAGTGTAGGTGCTACAATGGATTATGTAAGTAAGGGTGGTGATGCTGATGAGGATGATGGAACTACTAAAATGGGTTGTGGAGGAAAATATGGAATGAATGGGGGAGGTAGGAAATATTATGAAACTGAAACTTTGGGAGATGTAGTAGATGTGCTTGGAGGTGAAACAGAGGATGAAGCTGTGGCGAGATATTCAAGTTGATATTGAACAAAAGCTTTTTCAGTAGTGATCTGGATTTGGTCAGCAAGGCTTTGAAGCTTATCAAAATTTAACCACAGTTCATGATCAGTCTTAGCAAAGAAAGATTTTGAAGAGATAGAGTGAGTTTCAACCTTTAAGGTTCTAATGTTATATCAGATATACAGGAGTCAGACTTGCACCTTGTAAGTGATAATTCTATCTGCTCTTCAAAAGGAATTTTCTCAAAGGTGAACAGTTTTTTAGGCAAAGAAGTTGTTCTTTTAATTTTACGAACTGCACTTTTAGTGATGGGTAGTCTAAGTTTTTTGAGTGGTCTTTTCGGATCTTTAACAATAAAGGGTGGATTTGGGTTAGGGTTTGACTTGGTATGCTGTTTGGAAGCTAGAATGTATACACCCTAAATTGACGAGATTATCAATTCAACCTAACTTTGAATACTGGAAATTGAGAGGTACAGAACTAGTTCTTTGAAAGCTCTTATATATTTCCAAGGAATAATTTAACAGTCGTTCCCTGATAGTGGCGCCAAAAATGTTAGTCCTTACAATATCCTAGGCTGAAAAGGAAATCGGGAAGGGTAACCTCAAACCATTTCAGCTCAATAACTAGCCCTACTAAGCATGAGAGGGATCTCTCTAAGTCTCTTATCACTGATATGACTTTAAAGCAAATGGATTTTAGACTAGATATGATTTTTTGTTCATTTTTTGGTGAAAATTTGGTTTTTAAGGATTTGTTGACCTTAGGGTTTGTAGCCACAAGTAGGTCTAGGTTGTGGGAATGTAGGAGAAAACATAAGAAGGAGTTAGATATCAGATGCCATGGTGAAATTTGAGTATTTTTCAATGTAGTATAGAGGATATAGTGTGGAAGAAACTAATGAGGATAAATAAACATGATTTCATTAGCTTAGGAAGACAAAACACATAACTATGAAAGCCAGATAGCAGATCTTGAAAAACAAGAATTATGAGTATTTTATCACAAGGAATTCATAGAAAGAAGAGATATAATGTATATAAAGATGTTTATATCATGAGAAAACAAAAATAATGAAGTACAAGCACCATGAACTCACGGGGCTAAACTTCCTTGAAAATAGCTGCAACCTGTCTCTGTATTAGCTGAAAGAGGATTACATGCAAGCCTCCTTCACAAAAAGTTCAACCCTCTTCTCCTCAAGTGAAATGATACATATAGACTCTCCTAGATCACTTTCCCACCTTCAAGAGTCGAATTCCTTGGTGGAGGAACTAACTCCAAGATTCTCTCAACCAACAGGTCAGAGTGAGAAGGTGAAACTCAAACACTTCATGGAGAGTTTGTTTAGGAGTTTTCTTCTTTTATGAGGCCTAATAAACATAAAAAAAAACTACCTATGATGTACATTTATTCATGCCTACATCACCTAGCCTTGTAACTAGTTCCATTACATAGAGAATCTTTACTTTGACTAAGTCAAACTAGAAACTAGAAATTTACATAGTGAATTTTACAATTTGAAACACAGAAAATTGCAGAAGTGCAGTGCCGAATTTCAGTTGAGTTTTAGGTATCTTCCAGGGGTCAAAATGAAAATATGATAGAACGTTCAACTATCCCTTTAAGTCTAGCTTCCATAAGAGTTTGAATTTCTGAATTTGGAGCATGGAAAGACCTTCAAAACTCCATTCTCCCAAGGTCACTCCAGAAGCACATAGCCTGTCAAAAAATGGTCCAGAATGTTAGTTTTTTGCCACTTTTTTGCATTTTTCTCCAAAACTAAGCCACCTATAAAAAAAAAAACTAGGTAAAAGGGTTTTTAGATGCTGGTAATACCTTTCCAAAAATGTAGAAATTTACTCAAATAGAGGCCTGAGGAAAAAGCGCACCGCCAAGGTGATGTGCTTCTGGAGCAACTGAATTTCTAAACTTAGACCAAAAATTTTCATAAAACTCAAAATGATCAAAATTTTCTCAAAATTGGAGTGAATGTGTAAAAATGGGTTTGTTATAGCTTCATGGATACTTCAGCAAGCATCTCGAAGTTTCCCTCATCCTTTTGGTCTTTTTTGGCCTCCTTGAGCTTGTTTTCAAGTTGCTTTACCTTGACATTGGCAGTCATGTTTTGAGCTTGGTAGTGGTACGCCATGTTTTTGAGAAAATGATTGCCTCTATTTTCCTTCTCAAGGAGCTTCTCCAATTGTTCATTCACTCTATTGAGCCAATAATCCTTATCTTGATGAACCTCTAGGGAAATCCTATCTTCTAGGTCAAGGTCCTCATTTAACAGAATTTGTTCTTGCTCCTTTTGCAAAGCTTTCTTGAGGCTTCTTGTTCTTGGCCTTTTCCTTTTTCCTCTCACCTCTGATGCTTCAGGCTCACTTGATTTCATGATATCCTTACCTTTGCCAACTTGCTACATTAACTTTTCCTTTTCCTTTTCTAGGATCAACTCCTTTGCTTTGAGTTGACTGTTTTCCTGTTCAAGGAATGATATAACATATTTTCCCCTTTACAAATTGATTGCTAGCTCCTTGATTTTCTAATCCTTTTCCATGATAGTATGTCTCATGTTTGTGGTCTGATCCTCAGTCTCTGGTTCAATTAGTTCAAACTCATGTTCAACTGTGTCTTTATCCTTTGTTGTCGATTCCTACTTTGTCGACGAAGAAGGCTTGGCCCCTTTCTCTCTGTGAGAAGAAAACAAAAGCCTCTACCCCTTCTTAACACTTTAGTCACCTCAAGTTTGGATAGCTGATTCTTCTCCACCGTTTTGCTATATGACCCCACCTTTGTTTGTTGTTTTGGTGCACTAGGAGACTTAGATGCTGCATTTTCCTCATTCCATTTCAAGGCTTCTTCCAAAAAGTCTTCCCAAGCCATACCTCTCTCCACCAGCTGGTGAAGGACAATGGTTTTGATGAGACTAGGATGGAACAAGCTTGGGGAGTGCTCTTTGTCCTTTAATTTTATTTTTTCAGCCATTTCTGAAATGCTCCTGAATAGATAATTACACATGTTGAGTGGCTTTTGAGAGGTGAAATGCATCAAGAGACGAATATGATAGGCATACAACCTGGAGAATCTACCCTCACAAGTGAGGAACCTCATGACAGTTTTCATCAAATGGGCATATTTCTCCAATAAATATCTGCAAGGCAGGAGGTGAGTATGTGTATCTTTGTATGGCGTCTTCAAGAAAGGCTTGTAGTTTTCAAGATCTAGGTTCATTCCTTTGAACCAATATTCACCATTCTCCAATAACCTAGTTGAAATTGAGATAGAGGCCACTGAGAAACTAAACTCAACACTAGCAATGACAATAGTTTCTCCTTTTAGTTGTGTTGATATCCAATCTGTTAGTTGCTCATGAAATCTCACCTTGCTCACCCTTTTGCAAAATTCCAAGCAGTGGACATCTTCAAAGCATTGTTTGATGAAAGGATAAGAGTTGATTGTGTTGTAGTCTAATGGTTCATATCTGAGGATCCTCCCTCCTTTATGTGGTCTCTTTCTTTCTGGCGAAGATTCTTCCTCCATGATGACACAATGCCCTAGCAGTAGGAAGAAAAAATAAGATGTGAGGTGTGAAATGGAAATGAAGTGATATGTAGGTGATTTTTGACAAAATGATGGGAGGGGTTTTGGGAAAGGTGAGATGACTTTGAATGCTGATGAACATGTGTGGAGAAATAGTGGAAAGATGATTTGATTGCAGGTGGAAACAACAGGGTTTATGATGAAACTTTCCTAAACACCACTAGGAATGAGCTAGGGTTTTGCTTTTTGAGTGTTTAAAATTTGTTTTGAGGTGGGTAAAATGGTGAAAATGGTTCATTAAACATGCATGCAGGTGTAGGATATCATTTTACATGTTTTGGAAATTAAAAATAATGATGGCCATTTTCACCCTAACATTTCCCATGAAAATTTTCCTACAAACCCTAACTTGAAGAATCATTGACATGAGATGAAATTAGGAAAGAAAAAGATGGAGGATGATGGTGTACTTACTTGTTTCTTAGCTTAGAAGTCAGTAAAATCGAACTTGCAAGTGAAAAATTGAAATTTGGGATAGTTTTGATGAATTTTGGGGCACTCTGTCCTTCGCGCAACACAATGTTCCTACGCGCAGCGCAGTTCTTCAAAGCGCAGTGCTAGTCTCCTAAGCGCAACGCAGTGCTTCTATGCGCAGTGCTTGCAAAATTTTGCTAATTTCTCCTAGGAAAACAACTTTTTTTCTTTTTTGAGTGAGATAGCTTGATGATAAAGAGTGAATAGGATGTGAGTGAAGGAGTTATGGGGCTTTTGAGTTTATATAGGGGAAGTTTCCTCACTTTTTCAAAAAGAAATGGGACCCACCCACCTTTAGAAACTGATTTTCACTTTATGAAAACAGAATCTACCTTTACCATTGCAAACTTGTGATGTCTTTTGCTTTCTTGAGTGATGGAGCTTCTTTTTCTGGAACCTTTGATAACATGAGAGTATAAGGAGTGTGCAAAAATAAAATCAATATCAACTCTCCAAAAGTTGCTTTGTCATGTTTTACTCACTGTTGGCTTTATTCATGAAAATGATGGACCTTGGAAACCCTAGAGACCTAATAGATGACCTGAGACATAAATGGAACGACGATGATGACTGACCCATTTTTATTGTGATGCCTTCATAAAGTGTGATAGGCGACCAGCACGAATGAATTTCCAAACAATGACTTCATCTTTAGACTGACCAAACAATGACCAAATTTGTTGTGTAAACCTAGTATCACAAAAATTTGATTTTGAAGCCTGGAAAAACATAGTAAAAACATATTTGATCCAGGAGACAGGCTAATAGGACTGACACTAACATTGGCTCCAACTGGGGATGGTAGCTCCTTTGAGGTGTCAAGAACATTATGGACCAAGTAGCCTTATTCATTGGGCTATGGAGTCAACATGCATAAAAACTTAGTTTCGACTTAAGACTAACTGACCTTTTGACATGATAGAAAAATTGAATAAAAATGAAAACAATACTAATTTAAAGAGCCTAAGGACCTTCACTTCGGGCTTCAAACTCTTATGGAAGCTATCTAAAATGAAAGAAGTAAAATACACACTGGTATGTACAATGATGATGAATTTTCAGGATTTTTAGACATAGTAGTGCTTGAGAAGCCTACCATTGGTTACCCCTCCTGAATAATCTCTTCCATCCATTTCTTCCAACAAGAAAGCATTCTTTCCTCTAAAGGTAGAAATTTTCTGCGGTCCCTTCCATAAGTTTTCAAACTTACCATGTTTGCCTTTGTCTTCATTTCTAGCATCCCACTGAAGGACCACATCTCCCATATTGAAATTGTCTTCCTTGGTTTTGCAGTCATAAATCTTTTTAATATTTTCTTGGAGTTTGGATGTGTTCTGAAAAACTTATTCTCTTGTTTGCTGTAAATGAATCATCTGATTTATTCTCCTTTGTATGTCATTAGTTTCACTATCCAATTCCTGTAGGATTTTCATTACTAGGATAGCAAGTGATGAAGGAAATACTGTATCAACTCCATATACCAGCTGAAAACAAGACATACCTATTGATTTTTTGGTTTTGACCCTATTTGCCCACAAGGCATTGATGAGGTTTTTATGCCAATTCTTTTTTTTTACCTCTAGGACCTTTTTGATGATGTTAACCGAAGATTTATTGGAAGATTCAACAAGACCATTCCCTTGCGTATGATAAGCAATAGAATGTCCTAGCACAATATGATATTTGGCACAGAAGTCCACCATTATTTTTTATTTGAAAGCAGCAACATTGTCTGTAATTATTCTCTGTGGATAGCCAAATCTAGACAAAATATTAGACTCCAGGAATTGAATGATGACAGAATTAGTAGCTTGCTTGGTTCGGATAGCTTCAATCCACTTTGTAAAGTAGTCGGTGGTTGTTAATATCCATTTATGTTGTGCTGAAGATGAAGGATGGATTTCATGAATGAAATCAAGATGCCATTGCTGGAAAGGAGCTGAAATCAAAATTGGTTGTAGTGATAATGGTAAAAGTTTCCTCTTTCCTTCAAAAATTTGACATTCATAGCAACTCATGACTATTTTGTATGCATTGGAAAAGAGGGTGGGTCAATAGAAGCTAGCTCTTAAGATCTTGTTTGTTATAGTTTTCCAAAAGTGATGTCCATCACAATCTCCTTTATGAAAATCCTTCATTATATCTTTAGCTTCATTTTCTACCAAACAATTAAGCAGCACACCTCCAGGATCTTTCCAAAATAAAACACCATACAAAATACAATATTTTGAAGCTTTGAGTTTTAGTGATATAGCTTTAACTTTGGGGACTTCTGGAGGGGGATTCAAGTGCTGCAAGACATAGACAATGTCAGAATTCCAAGGTGAGGACATGAACATGTCAAAACCTGTAGGAAAGGGTCATCTTCTTCTTGTTCTTTTGATAATGCAACCATCAAATTGATATCTAGTGCATGTAGATTTGATTCCGCCATGAGTTTGGCTAACCCTTGTCCTTTTATGAGCTTTTTTGGCTTTATCTCCAAGTCATACTCTAGCATGGTTGCAATCCACTTTCCTCTTCTACCTTCAGGACCTGTTTGCACAAGAATGTCTTTTAATGCTGCAGTAGGGACATAAGCAATGGTATGAGAATGTAGAATATAAACTCGAAAATCCTTGAGGGATTTTACCAACACCAATGCATGCTTCTCAATAACATTGTATCTCAATGTTGCATCTCTTATAGTGCGACTGAAGAACGCTATAGGCTGCTCATTTTTCTGATATTTTTTTTGCATTAGGACTGCTGCTAACGTATGCTCAGATGCAGAAGAAAATATGACGAAATCTGAAGTATAATACAGACTAATCAAAGTAGGAGCAGTAGCTAACACAAAATTTACCACATGAAATGATTTTTTAGCCTCCAAAGACCACTTTATCTTGATGTCCTTCTTCAACTATTTGTCATTTCTTTCAAGTGCTCAGCTATATTAGGAATAAATCTCCTCAAAAAATTAATTTTCCCATTGAACGACTGAATCTCTTTCTTGTTCCTAGGGAAGTCTATTTGTTGAATGGCCTCCACTCTTGTAGGATCAATGCGGATGCCATCTTTAGAGATGATGTGTCCTAGTAGCTTACCTTCTTCCATGGCAAACAAGCTCTTCTTTGGGTTAAGTGAGATACCAAATTTTCTGCATTTCTGAAAAAAAAATCCTTAAGTGTTACAAGTGATCTTCATCAGATTTTGAAAATACTATAAGATCATCTAGATAGATAACCAGAAATACATCTTTTTCATTTGCAAATGTTATGTCCATAGCTCATTGAAAATTATCTCATGCATTCTTCAACCCAAAAGGCATCTTGGCATTCATAAATGTACACCATTGCGTTGTGAAGGTTGTCTTGAGATGATTGTCCTTGTCTACTATAATTTGATTATATCCAGAGTATCCATCTAACAGTGACATCCTAGAGGACCCAACCACCAACTGTAGTATGTGATCCATCTTAGACAGGGGATAGTTTTCTTTCAAGGACACCTTATTGAGGTTTTTGAAATCAATACATAGACGAATTCTGCCGGTCTTCTTTCTCACAGGTACTAGATTAGACATCCATTTAGAAAACCAAATAGGACTGTTATTCTAGACTTATAAATTCTATTTACCTCTTTTTCAATCAATGGCGGAAACTTGGGATTGACTCTTCCCAATTTCGGGAGAAATGGCTTCTGATTGGGCTTAATAGGAATGGTGTGTTGAATGATACTTTTTTCATAAACTTTCAAATATGAGTAGTCCCAATAAAATGCATCGGAAAATTCCTTCATTAAAGACATATACTTACCCTTTGTTTCAGGAGATAAAGACTTTGATAACTTGACCATTTTAGGAATTTCAGTTGTGCCAATGTTTACATCTTCAACTCCCTTTTCTGTAGGATTCATGGTGGGCTTCTTGGCAACATCATCTCTTTCAAACTCTTCCAAAGGCACCAAGCCTCTTGGAATGTTGTTGTCCTTGAGCTCTAATACTTCAGTGTTAGCTGAATGGATGTTTGGATCATCAAAGTTGTATGCATCATCAATGTGAGAATTCTAAAATTCTCTCTCCAATTGTAGAAAATTGTTTATTTTCTTATCATCACCAAACACTTGCCAAAACCTCATATTATCTGGGATAGATGGGCAATGTTTAACATGGATGGAGTCCTTATGATTAGGATGAATATGGATCTTCACCATACTTGTTGTAGTGGTAAGTGAATCAACTATGACATTCTGAGTTCTAGGAATAAGAGATAAAGTATATTTTGAAAAAGTTTTGAGAATAGCAAGTACATCATTGTGATAAGCTCTCATTCTTGGGTGTCTAGCGTGGTATTCCCCTTTGACTTGCTTGATCACTAATTCAAAGTCACCATAAACATAAATCATTTTTGCTCCCAACTTTTTCATAATTTTGAGGCCAACAATCAATACCTCATACTCTGCCTCATTGTTTGAACATTCAAAAGCCAACTTGTAAGAGCTCATTCTCACATTTCATGGGATTTTATTTGACTTATTTAATGGACCGTGTATCCAAACACCAATTCCTACTCTTTCTCTTCCCAATGCATCGTCAAACTGCATGGTCCAAAGACCATTTTCTACATCCAAAAAAAGGATTTCTGAAGACTGAATTTTTTTATTTTTAGGATTTTGAACAACTATCTCAAAAATTTATGTTTTCTACACTATCCTTTGAATTTCCTCAATAGGATTTATAGGCTGCCTATATTCTTCATCAACTTCTTTACCTTCTGTTGTGATAGTTTCATGTATGCCACCCATTACGTTGGGAACTTCTGAAATTTCCACTAACTGACTTTCATCATCAACAAAATTCATATCAGTAAACAAAATGAAAGCAATATCAGTATGAACAGCATGTATAGGATGATTGACTGGCTTCTCCTTGAAAGCAACATGCCAAATCTAGGAGGAATATCGGTAACTACAACATCCATAACTACATTTTTGGCCGGGATTTGGTCCAAGGACACTACCAAGTCTTTAATAAGGCCAAGGCATTTCACTCTTCCAAAATCAAAGGAATAAAGATCATGGTAAGGTTGGGTGATGCTCAATCCTAGTTCATCCATGATGGCTTTAGTCATCAGATTATGGGAGGCGTCAAAATCTAGCATGTCATTATGAAGGATAAAATCATGAAGTTAAAGACTTAGATAAAAAGGAGGAAATTCACTATCTTCAAGAGCTCCTTCTAAGGCTAGACCAAAAAGAATTGTTGGCTCATCATCAGCCACATTAACTGTATCAGACATCTGATCAACCTTAAGCATCTTTGCAATCTGAAATTTATATTTTCCATTCCTTACCAATTCGGTGAGGGGAATAGCAATTTTCAATTTAGAAATTTCATTTTCCAAACTAAAAATATTAGATTGATTTTCTACCTCTTTTGAAGCAATTTCCTTCCTTTGTGTTTGGCCTTTAGCTTGAGATTCCTTCCTTTGACTTTCAGATTGAAGTTCTTTATCTTTCCTTACATTGCTAGTGGAGGCTTCATTTGTTCTATCTCAATTCAATATGACAATGTCTTTGTCTTTATTCTAGCCTGCAGGAGTGGTTTCTTTGCTTGGTGCATCCTTTTGTTTGTCTTTTCTGAGTTAGAGTGATAGGTACATTTATATTCCTCAAATTCTATTGCTTTTGGAGATGACTAAGGATGTTTTGATATCCTCTTTGGTAATCTTCAGTTTGAACAGTCCACAAATCTTCGCTTGCGAACACAAACTATTGATCACTTGGTATGAGAGAATCTTCATAAAACTAATCTTCCTCTGTTAGGAAAGTAGGCAATTCATCTTCTTGAAAGAAGTGATTTGCTTCTACAATTTCTTCTTCATCTTCTTCCTGACCTTCAGTGTAATTTTGCTAGAATGGAGCTCTTCCTTGACCTTGAGGATCTTGGTTTCATTGCTCTTTCTGTCGATTTATGAATTGTTGTTGTTGTTGTTTGTGAATGTTAGGATTCCTCACTAAAGGTTCAACTTGTCGATCAGTTATGGATATTCTATCCATCATCCTCTCCATAGTTTTTATCAGATTTTCAAGCTTTGCATCAGAAGATGATGCAAGCTCCTCTTTGAAGACAACTTTCGTCTCTGCCCTCTCTGGATTTGATTTTGAATTCTTAATGAGAAAATTGGCTTCAACATTGATTGCATTCAGCTGCATCTCTTCAAGAGTAGTGGGGTCTCTTTCTTTGAGCTGGTAGGCCATGTCCGGATTGAAAGCACCAAAATAATGAAGAAGAGACAAACCAGGAGGAGGCTTCATATCATTAGGTGTATAATTGTACACTCTCTTAAATCTTGAAGTGAATTCTTGAATTGTTTCATTTGGGTTCCTTTTCATTGAGTTATACTCAGCCAGTATCTGTAATGGATTCTTCTTCTCTTTCCAATGAGCTAAGAATAATTCAATCAATATTTGAGAACTATTAATAGAATTAGCAGCCATACATCGAAACCATTTCTTAACATCTCTTGAGAACTCTGGGTTATAATTCACATTTCGGCATTCTCCTCATCAATTTCTTCTAAATCAGTGAAATCTATTAACTTGTCAACATGCTACTAAGTTGTAATTTTTGCACTTCCATCAAACAAAGGGATTCTTTGACCATAATTCTAAGGCAAAGCAGCAAGTTGAGCAGGCAGTGAAAGAGGCGCAAATCTTGCCATGACTACTGGAGATAGTGAAGGTGCTACAATGGATTGTGTAAGTAAGGGTGGTGATGCTGATGAGGATGATGGAACTACTAAAATGGGTTGTGGAGGAAAAGATGGAATGAATGGGGGAGGTAGGAAAGATGATGAAATTGAAACTTTGGGAGATGTAGTAGATATGCTTTGAGGTGAGATAGAGGATGAAGCTGTGGCTAGGTATTCAAGTTGATATTAAACAAAAGATTTTTTAGTAGTGATCTGGACTTGGTCAAGAAGGCTTTGAAGCTTATCAAAATTTAACCACAGTTCTTGATCAGTCATAGCAGACAAAGATTCTGAAGAGATAGAGTGAGTTTCAACCTTTAAAGGTTCTAATGTTATATCAAAGATACAGGAGTCAGAATTGGACCTTGTAAGTGATAATTCTATTTTCTCTTCAAAAGGAATTTGCTCAAAGGCAAACATATTTTTAGGTAGAGAAGTTGTTCTTTTAATTTTACGAACTGCACTTTTAGTGATGGGTAGTCTAAGTTTTTTTTAGCAATCTTTCACGATCTTCAACAATAAAGGGTGGATTTGGGTCACGGTTTCACTTGATTTGCCTTTTGGAAGCCAGAATGTATACACCCTAAACTGAGGATATTTATCAATTCAGCCTAACTTTCAATAGTGGAAATTGAGAGGTACAAAACTAGTTCTTTGAATGCTCTTAGATATTTCCTAGGAATAATTTAACAGTCATTCCCCAGCAGCAGTGCCAAATATGTTAGTCCTTACAATCTCCTAGGCTGAAAAGTAAATTGAGAAGGGTAACCTCAAACCACTTTAGCTCAGTAGCTAGACCTACTGAGCACGAGAGGGATCTCTCTAAGTCTCTTATCACTGATATGACTTTAAAGCAAATGGATTTTAGACTAGATATGAGTATTTGCTTGTTTGTTTGTGAAAATTTGGTTTTTAAGGATTTGCTGACCTTAGGGTTTGGAGCCACAAGTAGGTCTAGGATGTGGGAATGCAGGAGAAAACATAAGAAGGAGCTAGATATCAGATGCCATGGTGTAATTTGAATATTTGTTAGTGTATTATAGAGGATATAGTGTGGAGTAAAATAATGAGCATAAATAAACATGATTTCATTAGCTTAGGAAGATAAAAGACATAACTACGAAAACTAGATAGCAGAGCTTGAAAAACAAGAATTTTGAGTATTTTATCGCAAGGAATTCATAGAAAGAAGGGATATAATGTATATTAATATGTTTATATGATGAGAAAACAAAAGGAATTAGGTACAAGCACCATGAACTCATTAGGCTAGAGTTCCTTGAAAATAGTTGCAACCTGTCTCTGTATTAGCTTAACGATGATTACATGCAAGCCTCCTTCACAAAAAGTTCAACCCTCTTATCCTCAAGTGAAATGATACATATAGAGTCTCCTAGACGACTTTCCCACCTTTAGGATTCGAATTCATTAGTGGAGGAACTGACTCCAAGATTCTCTCAACCAACAAGTGAGAGTGAGAAGGTGAAACTCAAACACTTCATGAAGAGTTTGTTTAGGTGTTTGCTTTTTTTATGAGGCATATGAAACATAAAAAACTACCTATGATGTACATTTATTCATGCCTACATCACCTATCCTCGTAACTAGTTCCATTACATAGAGAATATTGACTTTGACTAAGTCAAAGTAGAAACTAGAAATTTACACTGAATCTTACAATTTGAAACACAGAAAATTGCAAAAGCGCAGCGCCGACTTTGAGCTGACTTTTAGGTACCTTCCGTGGGTCCAAATAAAAATTTGAGAGAACAGCCAACTATCTCTTTAAGTCTAGTTTCCAGAAAAATTTTAATTTCTGAATTTGGGGTATCAGAAGAATTTCGAAAATCCATTCTCTGAAGGTCACTCCAAAAGCGCATCGCCTGTCAAAAAATGGTCCAGAATGCTAGTTTTTTGCCACTTTTTTGCATTTTTCTCCAAAGCTAAGCCACCTCTACAAAATATGGGAAAATGTGTTTTTATAGGATGGAAATACCTTTCCAAAAATGTATACCTTTCCTCAAAAGGAGACCTGAGGAAAAAGCGCAGTGCCTTGGAGCAACTAAATTTCGAAACTTAGACAAAAATTTTCTGAGAAAAATAAAAATGATTAGAATGTCCTAAAAATTGGAGGGAAGGTGTAAAAATAGGTTTGTTATAGCTTCATGTATGCTTCAGCAAGCATCTCCAATTTTCCCTCATCCTTTTGGTCTTTTTTGGCCTCCTTGAGCTTGTTTTCAAGTTGCTTTACCTTGACATTGGTGATCATGTTTTGAGCTTGGTAGTGGTACACCATGTGTCTAAACAACTGATTGTCTATGTTTTCCTTCTCAAGGATCTTCTCCAAGTTTTCATTCACTCTATTGAACCAATATTCCCTATCTTGATGAACCTCTAGGGAAATCATATCTTCTAGGTCAGGGTCCTCATTCAGCAAAATTTGTTCTTGCTCCTTTTGCAAATATTTCTGGAGATCTCTTGTTCTTGGTATTTTCCTTTTTCCTCTCACCCCTGATACTTCAAGCTCACTTGATTTCATGATCTCCTTACCTTTTCCAACTTGCTGCATTAACTTGGATTTTCCTATTCTAGGATCAACTCCTTTGTTTTGAGTTGACTGTTTTCCTGTTCAAGGAATAATATAACATACATTTCCCTTTCCAAATTGATTTCTAGCTCCTTGATTTGGTCATCCTTTTCCTTGATAGCATATCTCATGTTTTTCATTTGATCCTTAGTCTCTGGATCAATTAGTTCAAACTCGTGTTCAACTGTGTCTTTATCCTTTTCTACAATTCTTGCTTTGTTGATGAAGAAGGCTTGGCCCCTTTCTCTTTGTGAGAAGAAAACACAAGCCTCTACCCCTTCTTATACACTTTAGTCACTTCAGGTTTGGATAGCTGAGTCTTCTCCATTGTTTTGCTAGATGACCCCACCTCTGTTTGTTGTTTTGGCGCACTAGGAGACTAAGATGCTGCATTTTCCTCATTCCATTTCAAGGCTACTTCCAAAAAGGCTTCCCAAGCCATACCTCTCTCTACTAGCTGGTGAAGAACAATGGTTTTGATGAGACTATGATGGAACAAGCTTGGAGAGTGCTCTTTGTTCTTTAATTGTATTTTTTTCAGCCATTTTGAAAATGCTCTTGAATAGATAATTACACCTGTTGAGTGGATTTTGAGAGGTGAAATACACCAAGAGGCGAATATGATAGGCATACAACCTGGAGAATCTACCCTCACAAGTGAAGAACCTCATGATAGTTTTCATCAAAGGGATATATTTATCCAATAAATATCTAAAAGGCAGGAGGTGAGTATGTGTATCTCTGTATGGCATCTTCAAGAAAGGCTTGTAGTTTTCAAGATCTAGGTTCATTCCTTTGAACCAATATTCGACATTGTCTGGTAACCCAGTTGCAATTGAGATAGAGGCCACTAAGAAACTGAACTCAAAACCAACAATGGTAGTAGTTTATCCTTTTAGTTGTGTTGCTATCCAATATGTTAGTTTCTCATGAAATCCCACCTCGCTCACCCTTTTGCAAAATTCCAAGCAGTGGACATCTTCAAAGCATTGTTTGATGAAAGGATAGGAGTTGATTGTGTTGCAGTCTGATGGTTCATATCTGAGGATCCTCCCTCCTTTATGTTTTCTCTTTCTTTCTGGCAAAGATTTTTCCTCCATGATGACATAAAGCCCTAGCAACAAAAAGTGAAAATAAGATGTCAGGTGAGAATGGAAATGAAGTGATATGTAGGTAATTTTTGACAAAATGATGGGAGGGGTCTTGGGAAAGGTGAGATGAATTTGAAAGATGATGAAAATGAGTGGATAAATAATGGAAAGATGATTTTCTTGTAGGTGGAAACAACAGGGTTTATGGTGAAACTTGCCCAAAAACCTCTAGGAATGAGCTAAGGGTTTTGCTTTTTGAGTGTTTAAACTTTGTTTTGAGGTGGGTAAAATGGTGAAAATGGTTCATTAAACATGTATGCAGGTGTAGGATATCATTTTACATGTTTTGGAAATTAAAAATAATGATGGCCTTTTTCACCCTAATATTTCCCATGCAAATTTTGCTACAAACCCTAACTTGAAGAATCATTGACATGAGATGAAATTGGGAAAGAAAAACATGGAGGATGATGGTGTAATTACTTGTTCCTTAGCTTAGAAGTCAATAAAATGAAGCTTACAAGTTAAAAATTGAAGTTTGGGAGAGTTTTGATGAATTTCGGTGCACTATGTCTTGCGTGCAACGCAGTGTTCCTATGCACGGTGCCAAATTGTAGCGCAAATCTTCAAAGCGCAGCGCTAGTATCCTAAGCGTAACGCAGTGCTTCCACGCACAATGCCTACAAATTTTAAATTTTTGCTAATTTCTTTTAGGAAAACAACTTTTTTTCTTTTTTGAGCGAGATAGCTTGATGATAAAGAGTGAATAGGATGTGAATGAAGGAGTTATGGGGCTTTTGAGTTTATATAGGGGAAGTTTCCTCACTTTTTCAAAAAGAAATGGGACCCGCCCTCCTTTAGAAACTAATTTTCACTTTATGAAAATAGAATTTACCTTTACCATTGCAAACTTGTGATGTCTTTTTCTTTCCTAAGTGTTGGTGCTTATTTTTTTGGAACCTTTGATAACATGAGAGAATAAGGAGTGTGTAAAACAAATCAAGATCAACTCTCCAAAATTTGCTTTGTCATGTTTTACTCACTGCTGGCTTTATTCATGAAAATGATGGACCTTGGAAACCCTAGAAACCTAATGGATGACCTAAGACCTAAATGGAACGATGATGATGACTCACCCATTTTTATTGTGATACCTTCATAAAGTGTGATAGGTGACCAACTTGAGTCAATTTCCAAACAATGAATTCATCTTTAGACTGACCAAACAATGACCAAATTTGTTGTGTAAACCTAGTATTAGAAAAATTTGATTTGGAAGCCTGCAAAAACATAGTAAAAACATATTTGATCCAGGTGACAACCTAGTAGGACTGACAGTAACACTCTCAACCAGTCTCCAAACACTTTCAAATCTTTTGATGGTCGAGGTTTCTGCCCATATGGTATTCTCAACTCCTTACCCATTCAGTTGGAGGGAAAGACGGTCAACTTAGAAGTCGAGTTTGTTGACTCTAATCTCAATTGCAACCTTTTACTTGGTTAGAGCTAGAATCATGCAATTTTTTATGTGGTTTCATCTCTTTTTAGTGTACTTCATTTTCCTCACCATGGGAAAATTATTACCGTTGATCGATTAGATTTCTTTTCCTCTGATTCTTCAACCTGGTAATGTTCCTTCTTTTGGGAAAACCAACATTCATTACGAAAGTGTCGGGGCAGGTATTTTCAAGGGCTCTGCTTTAATGGAAAATTTTCCCCTTCCTCTTCCCTTTAACGTTGCCTCAATTAACATGGTCATGTCTAATTATAACCCATGGATCATCCCCAGTCTTGACTAGATCGATAATTTTGGTGACACCATGCCACTTAGCCCAATTGAGCAAGCTTATCAAACTTTCCTTTGGCTTCCACCGCTACATCTACAACTCATGATCGATTGAGATTTTCCCTAGACTCGTATCTACAAACTCTTTGGCTCGGTTCTTATGATTCTAAAAATCCTTTGAATGAGGCATTCCTTACTAACGAAATCATTACTGAAGTGATGTCTCTTGAATAAACCCCTTGGAATAATATTCATCATTGTTCCTCTTTTCTTCCTAGCCTTGGATAAATTCCTATTTTTCTAGGTACTTTACTTTCCCCTGAAATGAATACTCCATTTCAGACACCTATCTTGGTTCATGAAGTGTTTTATGAAGGAAACTTAGGGAACATTTTGGCAGCCATGCCCATCGACATCTTGGTTAAACTTGGGATTGTTGAAAACATTCACATAGGGCTTTCTTGTTCTATTGATGAGATTAAGATTTATAAAACCCTGTTCAAATAATTCCCTGATGTCTTCGGCTGGTCTTATGAAGAGATGTATGGCATTGATCCTAGTATTGTGGTTCATGAGATCCCCACCTATTCAAACGTGAAACATGTGTGACAACATCTTTGTTCGATGCACCCAAGGAAGGCAACTTCCATTAAGGGAGAAGTTAAAAAACTTCTAAAGTTGGCTTTATTTATTCTATCCCACTGACAGATTTGGTCTCCAACATCGTTCCGATAACTAAGACATAGGGAACCGTATGAATTTGTGTTGACTATTGAGATATCAATCGAGTCTGTCTGAAGGATAATTATCCTACTCCTTTCATTGACCAGATTATCGATGAATGTGTAGGGAGTGAAATTTTCTCCTTCATGGATGGATTCTATGGATATAATCAAATTAATATCCTTTCTGTTGATCAACACAAGACTGCCTTTATCTATTCTTGGGGGACTTTCGACTACAAAAAGTTCCCTTTTGGCCTGAAAAATGCTGGTGCAACCTTCCAAACGGCTATGTCTTATGCCTTCCATGATATTAAAAATATCGTTCAGCCATATCCTGACAATTTACTTGCACACTCGCTTAAACGTCAAGACCATATTAAACACCTTTGGAATATTTTTATTCCTTGTCGACACTGCAATATTCAATTGAATCCTCATAAGTGTGTCTTTTGTGTTGAATCAGGTTGTCTCTTAGGCTTCATAGTCTCCAAAGAAAGCATCTGCATTGATCCTCTCAAGGTGGAGGCCATTGTCAATTTTCCACCTCCATCTTCCTTACATCAACTCCAAAGTTTGCAGGGAAGTTAAACGTTCTTCATCATTTCGTCCCTAATTATGTCGATATTTCTAAGGGTTTTACTTGCCTTTTGGAGAAAGGATTCCCATTCATTTGGGATGAAATTTATCATAAGTCTTTTGATGCTTTAAAGCTCACAGTCATTAGTGCCCCTTTGTTGCCTCCTTCGAATTATCATCATGATAATCTCTTGTACTTTTCCACAGCTGACACTACCATTAGTATGGTGTTGGTTCAGGATGATGATGACAGAAATTAGCATCTTATATATTACTTGATTCGTAACCTTTTTTATGCTAAAACTTGTTATTCTCTTGTAGAAAAGTTGGTATTGGCAGTAGTTCATGATGTCCAACGTTTTCATCGCTATATTCTCTTACGCAAAACTGTAGTGATATCCGATTTCAATCCCATGACCTATATTATGTCTCGTCAGTTTCTTGGGGGAAAATAATCCAAATGGATTGTCCTCTTGAAATAGTTGACTTAAATTTCACCAAGGCAAAGTTAAAGAAATCACTTGTAGTGTCCCCCACAAATGCCACTATGGAAATCATCCATTACCCTTTGAGTTTCTACTTCTACCAAAGATAGAAGTAGAATTCTGACTGGGTCTTTCCAATATAGTTTCCCATTGGATATAATAAAATTTTGGGCTTGTAATGTTAATGCTTTATACTTGGTTTTATCCATGTTCATCGGGCACCTCAATAATAGCAGATAGTGGATGAAATCCTTATACCAGGAAGATGTTTCATATTTGATATGAATTTTTTGGGTGTATATCTTGATTATCTATTGTTATGTCCCTTCCTCATCTTCTTCTCTGAATAGGTTAATCCCCATGGCCTAGAAATTAGACTCTGACAAGATTTTGGCCAATCCCTATCCTTTGATGAGTTTAGTGGGCTTGATATCCATGTCATACTCTTGGATGCTAGAAATCCACTTACCTCTTTTTTCATCACTGTCCCCTTGCACCAAGATTCTCTTGACAACCCCTGTAGGAACATAAGCTACGATGTTAGAGTGTAAAACGTAAAATTTGAAGGCCCTCAAAGCTTTGACCAGGGCATAATCTTGTTTTTAAAAGATAGTATATTTCAATTTAGCCACTCGCAACACCTAGCTAAAGTATAAGGCTATAGCTTTCTCATGACCTTCCTTATTCTTCTGTAATAACACAACGACTATAGTATGAGGGGAGGCAGAAGAAAAGATGTAAAATGGAATTGAATAATCTAGGATGACTAGCACAAGAGCTTCTGCAAAATATCTCTTGATCCTAGAGAAGAATTCCCGGGAATCTTGGCTCCACTTTACTTCATTCTCCTTCTTCAACATCTCTGTGATTCCTTTCACTATCTTTGCATAATTAGGTATAAATCTTCTTAAGAAGCTAATCCTTCCCAAGAACACTTAGACCTCCTTTTTATTTCTTGGTAGGGAAATGTGATTGATGGCTTCCACATTCTTAGGATTGATCTTCAACCCCTCCTATGCTACTATATGCCTTGATAGCTTACCTTTGTGCAAAGCAAACTCAAATTTATTTGGATTTAGAGACAAACCATACTTGCTGAATTTCTCATAAGTGAGTTTCAAATGTTCAATATGCTCCTCATCAGTTTTAGAGAAAACTGTGATATCATCCAGGTAGACCACTATGAATTGGTCCTATTCTCCCATGAAATCTATATCCATTTACCTCTAGAAGGTTTCTCTTGTATTTATAAGGCCGAATTGAATTCTTACATCCATGAAGGTCCCCCAAGGTGTAGTGAATGCAGTTTTCTTATGATCATCGAGATGCACTACTACCTCATTATACCTCGAAAAACCATCCATCATTGACATCCGAGCTTAGCCAACCACCTTATGCAATATATAATCCATTTTTGACAATGGGTAATTGTCTTTCAAGGAAGCTCTATTGAGGTGTTTTAAATCCACACACAATCTTATCTCTCCATTCTTCTTCCTGGTAGGAATCGGGTTTTTCACCCACTCTGAGTACCTCAATTGTGCAATGATCTTGGCCTTAAGTAACTTATTTACTTCCTTCTCAATGGATGGGAGTAAAAAGGGACTGATCTATCCGCATTTCCACTTACAAGGATTCATTCTATTCTTTAAAGGAATCTTATGTTGAATAACATTTGTATCAAAAGTATTTAAATCATCATATGATCAAGAAAAAACATCTTTATAGGTTTTTAAGAGATTTAAGTACCTTTATTTATATTGATGGGGATCCCTTTTGACAACTTGATCATCTGGGGTTTGTTCTCTGAGCCGATGTTGCAATCCTCCACCTGTTCATTAGCTCTTTGTTCAACAGGTTTTGAAGCCATGTTATTTGATTTGAATATCCTCTACAAAGGAACTAGACCATGGGGAATGATGTTTCCCTTTAGCTGCAAAACTTTGTTCCCTGTGATAGTTTCTGCCTAGGTGGTTGGATCTTCCTCTATCACTTATTCTTCTTCCTCATCAATCACATAATTCTAGAATTCCCCAATTAATTCCATGAAACAATTCAGTTGTTCATCATATTCAAACGCCTGCCAATGTTTCACATTATCAGGCACTAAGGGTTTGTACCTAACTTCAATTTCATATCTAAGAAGTGGATTTTGTGGTGGCTTGAAATTATTGGCAGCTATAGCCAAGGAATCGACTATTCGATTGCCTTCCTTGGGTAAGAATTGAACATTAAATCCAGGAATAAGTTTTAAATTAAATCCCAAACTACATTTTTGTAAGCCCTTAGCCAAGGGTGCTTAGTTTGACATTGGTCCTTGATTTTCTTCACCACCAGTTTAGAGTCTCCAAATATAGTCAGGAATTCAATGTTTAAATTCCTTGTTGCTTATAGGCCTAGTAGTAATGCCTCATATTGTGCCACATTATTGGTTGCCTCAAATTCCAATTTGAAGGAGAGGGGAATTGAGCTACCCTCTGGAGATATCAATAATACTCTTGCTCCATTTCCTTCTTTAGAATTTGCACCATCAAAATAAAAATTCCAAACTTTGCTACAATCTTTGAGTTGTTGATATAGTTTGGTTGCTGGCTGTACCTATGTTTCTTATAAAATAAAATCATCTTCTTCTAGCAATAAGTAGGAGAGATCCCTTTCTTTCCCATACACAGGAGAATTATTTAGGAAATTAGTTTTCATGGATGTTTTAACGAACCTTGATTCCCTATAAAATCACCTTTCTTCTTCACCAAATATAGGGATGGTAGCATAGGTAAGATCCAGATTTATGGAACCTACAATCTTTGATCCCCAAGATCTAGAAAAAAGCATACCAAGCCTTGCAGGGATATCAACTACTAAAATGTCCATTACTACACTTTTCACTGGGATCTGGGCCAAATTCACCACCAAGTCCTTTATCATTCCCAAGCACTTTACCATCTTAGAGTTAAAAGAGTAGAGATCTTTGTATGGTCCGGTTATCTATAGACCTAGTTGCTCCATTACTGACAATGGCATCAAATTATGAGAAGCTCCTGAGTCCAACATGAAGTTATGGATCAGGAGGTCATGTAGTACAAGAGTAACATAAAAAGGTGTTATGGAGGGATCTTATTCTTCAACATGGGGTCCAAAGACAACCATTGGTATTTCTTCTTGGAGGTTTAAACTATCAGGTGGTTGGACTGAAGCAAAAGGAAACATTAACTAAGAAAATTAGGCCTTATAGGTGGGTTGTTTCAAGAACTTAGATAACAGGACTGAGATCTTGACTTTCTCAAAATCTTTTTGAAGATTGAAGATGGCAGGGCCTTTTTCTGCTATGCTAAATTATAGCAGTTCCTGTTCTTTTTCATAGATGGGCCTGGAAGGGGGAGGTGATTTCTCTTCTTGGAGGGCTTAAGGCTTATGGAATTT
Source organism: Pinus taeda (assembly GCA_000404065.3). Taxonomy (NCBI): domain Eukaryota; kingdom Viridiplantae; phylum Streptophyta; class Pinopsida; order Pinales; family Pinaceae; genus Pinus; species Pinus taeda. The sequence goes on from APFE031191893.1 coordinate 98,602, forward strand.
TGGGTCTGAGGACCCCTTCTTTTTTAATAATTGGCTCTAACAACCCCTTCCCCTTGTCAGCTAGATTAGGAGGCTCCTTGGAGGAAGTACCTTCATTTTGGTCTTGTCTACTCGATCTCTTTCTAGATGACCGAAGATCATATTTATTCCGCAACTGAGCCTGCATGAAATTCGTGATCTTCTTGGGTAATCATCAATATCGTCATCATTCAACATTGCATCAAGCTCCTTCTACTCGTATTCATATGTTATGAGTTCATGTCCTTTAGCGGAGAAAGAGGAATATAGGTTCCACTAAACTTCATTTGCATATCATATCTTTTTCTCTAGACCATCTTCTATATATAATGGAGGTTGGATGTGGTATTGCTGCTCTTTCCTCTCCCTTTGCAGTATATATAGGGGAGGCCTTCTGTATTGGGGATTGAAACCATAATTAGTAGCTGAGAAGTTATGTTGTTGAAGGCTTTTATTTTCCAGATATATTTTTGTTAGTTTATTTGATAAGTTCTTTATCAACTTATCCATATACTCTATCCTCAATTCTTGGGATTATCTTTCTTGACTTGCGGAGGATTCCTCCTCTTTCCTTTTTTCTTCTCTCCAAGGTCAATTATACCTCTTGACTTCCCCGTTGAGGTAAAATTTGCTTCTACCTCAAGAGCATCAGTTTGAATCTGGTCCAAGGTATGTGACTTCCTCTCTCTGAGTGTGAATCTGAACTCTGATTCAAAGGCTCCAGAAAAAACTCTGTGGGCAGTAGCCTGTGGAGGTTTATTCTCGACAGGTAGATTACTGTACAATTTATGAAACCTTTTTATAAAATTTTAGATATCCTCATCATGTTTCTTCTTCATAGCGCTGAACTCAGTAACAATGTATCCATGATCTCTCTTCTCCCCCCCATTTCTACATAAAATAATCCTCAAGTTCTTCCCAAGTGGTAATGGAAGAATTAGGCAAGGATTGGAACCAATTTTTTTCTTCCCCATCCAAAGATTGGATGCAAATCCTTAGCACTATGTCTTGGTGCTTGACATTCAAATTTTCTGCAAAGGCACATAAATTTTTTGTGTGTCTCTGCGCTAATATGTAAGCTTCTTCATTAAACCTAGGTAGGAGCTTGAGATAGCCCTGTGGCATAGTATTTAAAGGTTGAGGGAGGTCTAAGGGAGAATATTTTTTTAATAAGAAATCTAGGGAAACCATATGGATCAGAGGTGGTGGTGCTTGATATAATAGGGGTCTCTGAGGTATGACCAATTTTTAGACAACTGACTGACCATGGAATCATAAATTGTTTACATTGTGGGTATGGATACTCTAGAGTATATATTTTACCTCCTCAACTTCAAGTTCGAGAGGAAATGAGAGAAGGGGTGTTGACTGAAACTTCTTCTTCTTTTACCTCTAGGGAGACAATACTGAGTAACTAACCACTTTCTGAAGGATATACCAAAACTCTAGGAGGAAAATCAGAGCAATGAATTATGGCATTCTGTGAGTTGGATGAGGATGTTTCAGGAAATGAAGAGACAGTAGCACCAATATTTGGGATTTTTTTCCTTCCAAATCATTATGAATATTGTTCTTTCTGGGTCAGATATAGATGGTGTTCTTTATTGAGAGGTATATGAGCAGGTATGGGGCCTCTTATAAGGTAGAATGATAAGGTAAAAATATAGATAGTGGATTCGCCAAGGTGTTTATAAATAAACTCAGGCAGTGGAGTCACCAAGGTGAGAGATCTTCAACCCACACTTCCCTTGCTCACTTGACAGAGGGAATGTAAATATTTATTGTACCCGGGGGAAAAAATCTCTAATTCATTCCTCGACAATGATGCCAAAAATATGGTGTAGCTTTTTCTATCACCCGTCACACAAGTGCTTCAGAAGCCTCCTAGAGACAATCTCCAGGTTAAAAGAAGACCAATGCCTAGGACATCTTAATTAATGTGACAGATTTATCTTGAAGACTTATAGCGCCATAGTTTGTCACAAGAAAATCAAATTGTATTGATTCGAAACCATTCATAAAGATACAATATATGAAGTAGCTTATACATAGAAATACACAGGAAATAATCCTCGACTAGTGGTGGCCAAAGAAAATTAAGAATTTGCAGCAAATTAATTGTTGAGACAAATATAATGGTAGAAGACAGTAAAGGATAAATCTATCATATAGAGATTAAATGTTAATAATTATGTAGATCTATATTTGGAGAGAAGTGAAAGTAAAGAAATTATTATGGAATGCTGAGATGCATGGAGCACTTTTTAAAGACTAAATATATGCATTAATACATGCATTATCCATCAATAGCTTGATCTAAATGAATCTTCATTTAATGGGAAATATATATGGCTGCTACGTGACATGTAATATGAGAGGAATATTTAACATATATGAAAACACAGAGGGAGATGAACATAGTACAATCCAATAAGTTGGAATCACCAGAAATCTTGCATTAATCTTTTGAGAAAAGAGCATACATCAAGATTCATACATTCCTTCATGAAACTAGAAAAAGGTCCCTTAAGAGAATTCTTTCCAAAATTCTGAACCTTTGTTAAGTGTTTCTCCCCTCTATTTATAAGGAGATGGAGAGCTTGAAAACAGTTACAAAAATATCTTTGCCTGAGTGCCAACTACCTGATTGACTAGATATCTCAACATGTAAAGGCTTTGTCGCCCAAATCATTGCAAAAAAATTATTCCTTCTTTAAAGTAAAATTATAACAGAATAAGAAAACACCTGAATACAAATCATGAGAAAAAACTAAATGATTACTATATTCAAAATATCTCTACCCCAATTCCTATGATGGGCTTTGATCAAGCCATGTCTCTACCACAATGAGCCTCTTCTATTACTCGATCAGTTCCCCTTTCACTTTTCACCTTAACTGCTTAAACTTCCTACTTTCTAGAGTTGGGAGAGATTAACATTACTGGCCTTTGTGTTGCTCGGGAATCATAGCTGCCGACTCATCCACATCTCTAAACTTCATGTATTACACTATCAGAGCTTGATATGCCCAGTAACACTGTAGTAATGCTATACTAGAGCTTTTCCTCTTCGAGACTTCTCCTCTTAATTAATCATGTGAAAAGAATGGGTTCCTAGATAGTTTGGCCCCCTTTGTTTTAGCCCCTTTCTTCATTTCTCGTCATATGAATGGGGGCTATGACTAGGAGCTTAGGCTTAAGGTGCTAGGGCCTTTTTGTTCCTACCTAGGGGCTATTTTCCTTTGTAATTTTTTAGCACCCAAGATTTTTTAACTTCTTATAGACCATGCGCTAGCCTAATATATCAGAGCCCCTCTCATCAACAGTTCCCAATAAAGGAAATAACAATGTGAGTTGTGACATGTTCATTCTCTGATCACCAATATTTGATTATGACGTCATCGTTTTTCATGTGGAAATTCCTAAGTGGTGACACATGTCACCCACATTCGACCCCTTAGGCCCCTGAAAACGCCATAATTGATTGCCACGTGTCCTTCCATACTGCCACATCATGTTGATGTCAGCTTCCACGTGTCCTTATCAGAGTCAATCTTGTGCCACCATACATCATTATCAGAGCTAATCCTATTCCACCACACATCCTCCTGGAGGAGAGAGAAAATGGCATGTCCATCCTTGGTTTTACAGTGAAATCCTTTGTAAATTTATTCTTGAGTCCCCCAATGATTTTACACTATCGACATATTTCCTCTGTCGCAACATTAAAAAGATTTCCACCAACCAAAAGTCTCAATTTGTGATCATCGATTGCTTATTGTTGTGATATCTTGATGCTTTGATCTACCTACTTTGATGCATTGGATCCCCAATGTGTGATCATTGATATGCAATTGCCGATCCTCTTGGTGTCGTTGATGTGCATGCAATCGCTAATGTGCGGGGTGCTATGGTAGGTGATTTCCATTATACGATATTACTGGACCTCTAATATATCATATATCGAATACATGATGCACCAATATGCCATGCTAGTGGACCTCCAATATGCGATCTCCAATATCAGACCTCCGATATTCCTTCTTTACTAAAGCTTGAATCCTTAAAATTTCAAAAGACCATATCTTTTGATCCAAGAGTCAATTTTTGGACTTCCACATATTGTTGGAAAGCTTGTTTAGAGCACTTTCTAATGGAGAGGGCTTAATGTGGGATTTGAGTCCTTATATGGATTGGAATGTGACTATAATATCCTCTACTCTTTTGCATTCTTTTGAACTCATTTGGCATTATCTGAACAATTTTGTGGTAGGTGATAACATCTATCATGTCAACAAAAACAAAATATAAACGTAATTAAAATGCCTCTATATAGTTTAGGGGAGGATATATCGTCTACAAGTTCAACTAGATTAGCACAATACATGTATAAACATAATCATATCAGTATATAGACATAATTTCAACCATTATCTAGTTACCATGCACAAAAATACCATAACCATGACAATGCAACTTGGGCCCTATGTGCAAGTACACATGTTACTGTCTTTTGTTGCCTTTAGATTCTTCTTGATAACCTACTTTTCTTGTCCCATCTCTTTCAACATGTCTGGTCCTATCAACACCTTGTTCACTGGATAGCCCAAACTAATAGGAGTATTACAACTCCACCCATACAGTGCCTAAAATGGACTCATCCTCAATGAATCTTGATACCCATTGTTGTAAACAAACTCAACTAGTGGAAGATACTATTCCCACTTCCATTGATGATGCATGATGTACATTCTCAACATGTCCTCCATAATCATGTTGTCCCTCTCCACTTGTCTATATTTCTATGAAATATAAGCTATGTTGAAGGCCAATTATGTACCCAAACCTGCAAACAATTCATTCCATATTATGGAAGTGAAATTAGCATCTCTGTCTAACACAATCTTCTTTGGAATACAATGTAGCCTCACTATCTCCCTAATGAAGACCTGTACTACATCACTAGTTGAACATGTTGACTTCACTGGAATGAAGTGTGCTACCTTTGTCAACCTTCCCACCACAACCATGGTGGAATCATGTTGCCTAGATTTCCTCACCAAACCTATAATGGATTCCATGGAATGACCCTCCATTTCTACTTTGGAATCATAATCAACTATAGTAATCCACCTCGATGCTTACACTCTGCTTTTACCTATTGACAATCCAAGCATCTAGCCACAAACTCTACCACTTCGTTCTTTAGATTCGACAAATATTAGAACTTCTTCATTGTTTTTAATGTCTTCTGGTATCCTGGGTGCCCTGAATGCGGTTTAGTGTGAAATTCCCTCAACATAAGCTTCTTGAGTTCACTACTGTCTAACACAGAGATTTTATCCCTAAACATTATCAAACCATTTGCTGTAAGACAATAGTTCATGTCCTGTTCCCCTGTACCCTATTGTAACATGTGCCTAAGATCCATATACCTATCATCCTACTGTCCTTCCTGTAAGATCCGATCATGTAGATATGTCCCTTGTGAATCTACTGCTAAAAGCATCTGCAACCCTATTTTCCTTTCCCCTAATGTACTTGATCTCAAAATCAAAATCATTAATCAAGGACAACCATCTAGCTTTCCTAGCATTCAGATTCATTTGGTCAAATAAGTATCTCAATCCATTGTGATCACTCATTAGTACAAATCTCCTGTCAAGAAGATAATGCCTCCACATCTTCAAAACATGGATGATCTCTACCAACTTAAGATCATATGTAACATAGTTATTCTCATTCTCATTCAATTTCCCTTATTCATATCATTCCACCTATCCCTTCGCATCAAGAGACCACCAAGTCCTCTCTTGCATGCATTTGTACACACCACAAACTCTTTATTTGGGTCTGCAATCTTGAGAACTAGAGCATTTGCCAACAACTTCTTTAGTTGTTCAAAACTTGCTGCACATTCCTCTATCCATTCAAATTTCTTCCCTTTTCGCTGCAATGATGTGTTAGGATATGAAATCTATGAGAAGTTCCTAATGAACCTCCTATAGTAACCTGCTAACCCCATAAATAAGCTTACCTCATCCACATTCCCCAAGTAATATACCTCTGTCTAAAAGAAACTTCATTTTCTAAGCTTGGCATGCAACTGATGTTCTCTTAGTAATCTCAATAATGATGCTAGGTGTTTGGCATGCTCTTCCTCATTCTTAGAATATATCAATATATCATCAATGAATGTAATAACAAACTTGTCCAGATAAGGACACAACACACTATTCATTAAGCACATAAAAGTAGTTGGAGCATTAGTCAAACCAAAAGGAACCACAAAAACTCATAATGTCCATACTTAGTCAAAAAAGAATTCTTGTAAATATCCTCTTCTCTGATGCATGCCTGATGGTATCATGATCCGAGATCAATCTTTGAGAATATTGCTGCTCCCTTCAGTTGGTCAACAAATTCATCAATACTCAATAACAAATACCTGTTCTTGATGGTTACATTATTCAACTACCTGTAATCAATGCATAACCTGAGAGTACCATCCTTCTTATTAAAAACCAATACTAGTGTGCCTTAAGGTGATAGACTTGGCCTAATGTATCCCTTGTCAAGCATTTTTTTCAACTACAACTTCAATTATACCCACTCTAGTGTGATGATCATGTATGGTGCCTTTGATGGTAGTGTTTTCCTTGGTACCAACTCAATATAAAATTCCACTACCCTGTGAGTTAGAAAATCTAAAATCTCTACGAGAAACACATTTTGAAACTACTCTAAAACTAGGTAGCCACTCAATACCTTTGCATCGTCAACATATTTACCTTTATCCCTATAAATATGTACTGCAAATAATGCATGCACTTTCCTATGACTATGCTTTGCCTACATAGCTATAACCATTCTAACTGATGTTTCCTTCTTCTCACCCAGCAAGATCCTTTGTTCTCCATTGTTATCTAAGCACTTAGTGGACTTGTCATAACAATCCACCTTGGTCCTATGAATATATAAACAGTCCATAACCAACAACATATCATATGTTCCCAACAGAAGCACATTCAAATGCGCTGATGTTGACATACCATTCAACTCAATTGCACAAGCTATTACCCATTGATGAACTCTTTTCTTTGTACCTATAGCCAACTGCACTAACCAAGATTCTACATGCACTTCTTTATTCAAACCACATTTATCCACCAGGTCAGGATTAACATAACTATAATTAGATTTGCAGTCAATAAAAATATAAACAACTTGATAAAAAATATTACCATCCATCTCAATAATAGATTCTTGGTGATTTGCCTACCTGCTATCCAATGTTGCATAGATCTGAGGAATGCTCTACCCAACATCCTCAATTGTTTTTGCTTCCTGTGCACTATAAATCTGAGGTCTACCACAGTGATACTACGGAAAATATCTCCTAAGATGCTCCTTGCCACATATACAACACTACAACTATCCCTTACAATCACCTTTATTCTACTTCCCTCCAAGATGTGACCCATGTCTCTATCCAACTACATTAAACTTCTTGTAAGGAATACTATTCTCTTTCTCACCTGCACCTTGAGGTCTTGTTTTCTTTGGTGGCCACTTGTCCTTAGATTTTTCTTTCCCTTTCCAACCTTTTTTCGGTTTTATCTTTCTCTTTGTTTGATCATAACAATGCTTCAACTTCCCAATGATTTCTTCAAGTGATGAAGGCTCATCATATTCAATCTGATCTTTAAATGCTAATAATGATCCATTGACAAATCTATGAACTTTGGATTTCTCATCTTTAAGATACGATACATACCTCAACAACTCTAGGAACTTGGTTGTATACTCCTAATTTTTCATCGATCCCTTATTTAGCTCATAGAATTCCTTGGATTTACTATCATAGTACCTCTCTAACAAATATTTCTTCCTAAAAAGTCTCTTGAATTCATGCCAACTCAACTCTTCGGTTGTGGTGTCTCTAACCTACTTCACATCTTCCCACTATATGTATTCCTTCCATTTGAGGCTGAAGATAGCTATTATGGCATTCATATTCTCTATGTAATCATGAAGCTCAAATAACTTCTTCACCTCGAGTCACCATGCCTGTTCATCTTCCATTTTCTTTAAATCCTCATCAAAGATAGGTGGCTTTTATTTCTTGAACTCATCTGGGAAATATCCCTTACCATTCCTCCTTTAAGGATGATAACGATGATGACCATGGTACCTGACAGAACCAGTGCTTGAATAGAACTTGTGTCCATCACCTCTCCTATCAGGTGTGTCCATGAACATGTCATCTCTGAGCGTATCATCCCTATCCAACCTGTGCCCACCATGAGACCTACTTCCATATGCCCGTTTGTACTGTTGTCTTGCCCATAACTGATCCTACATGGTCCATGTCTCTACAAGTATGACAATCTCTAAAGGATAACCACATGAACCTCTACTTGTTTCTCCTATGCCTGAATGATTATATCATTACGTGCTTTGCAACTTCTATTTTTCGCCTTCAAACTTCTCAATGTGTCTTCTATGTTAGGATAGTGCCCATCACAATGTTTCTCATCTAATCTATAGGGAGAATCTAGTGAATTGTAGTCTACCATCTTTCTAGTCATATTTTATATTCTTCCTATAAGTATATCATGTCAGCTAAACCAAAATATAAACATAATCAACATACCTTTGTATAATTCATGGGAGGATATATCGTCTGCAAGATCAACCAAATTAGAGCAATAAATGTATAATCATATTCATATATTTATATAGAAATCATTTCAACCATTATCCAGTTACCATGCATGACTATACCATAACCATGACAGTGCATGCACAACAACACATAGACACTGACATGCATAAAAAATGCATAAACCATTGTCACGCCTAGAAAAGCCCATGCCAATGACAACAATAGAAACAAATACACACATGCATATACCATGCATGCCAAAGCTAGCAAGGAAATCATACATGCAACTCAATACCTACAAGTAATCATGTTGTAGGCACTTGATCCCACTCTTCATTACTTGATATTTTCTTCCCTTTACTTTTTTGTCCTTCCTTTGTCTTCCTTCCTCCAATGCTAGAGTGTTCTAGGAATACTCTAAGTGTGCGAGAGTATGAGAAAGTAGAGAGAATAGAGAAAGAGATCCAAAACTGAACTAACAAAAGGTTTTGAAATAATCCTTAGTAGCCTTTTTATCAATGAAGCCTCTATTTTCTTCAATTTCCATTATTTTTCTTTCGTTTTCCTCCTCACATGCAACCAGTGATATTGCACCTTCCTTTTCTCCTATTTTCCATGGTTTTCATAAATAAAATGCAAATTAATGCCACTTTCCTTTCCAAATCCTTTGCTATTACCTTTGCCAATTTCCCCTTAGCCATATTAAAACAAATGAACACCCACTAGGATGTTTTGCCCAACATTCGTCTTCGAATAAGTTTCCCATGAACATGGTCTTATTTTTCCTTTATTATTTTTACATAGATTTTTAGCCCGGGGCCCTTACAACTTTTGACCCTTTCTACCAGGTTCATCTTATAAGAGCTTACAAATACCAAGTGATTTACTTGCAATATTCTATTTAGAGCTTCAACAACTTTGTTATATTTACCTTTTATATACTTAATTTCAAAGTCAAATTCACTAAGCGTAGCCAACCATCTTACTTTCCTAGCATTCAACTTGGGTTTCCAAAACAAATAATTGATCCCACTATGGTTTACCATGAGCATAAATTTCTTGCCAAGGAGGTAATGCCTCCACATTTTTAAGGTGTGAATGATGGCATCTAGCTCTAGATGATGGGTTACATAATTCACCTCATGTTCATTTAACTTCCTGGACTCATAGCATACTACCTTCCCTTCTTGCATCAAGACTCTCCTGAGCCCTTCCTTGTAGGAATTTATGCACACCACCAAATCCTTCTTCATCTAGGGTAACCATGCCTCTGAATCTTCTAGTTTCTTCAAAGGTATAACACCCCATCAAAGGTAGGTGGTGTTGGAGAGGTAAATCCCCTCTACGGATAGAGGCGATCCCTACTAGCCCAACAGGGGTCTAGCAACAATC